>OX155962.1:22799079-22977407 GCA_944548615.1 Micropterix aruncella
TTTTTATTTCGATTTATTTTTATTTCGATTTAATGGCTCGTTGATAACAAACTCAGCCAATTGTATCATATTTTAAATGTTGGTAGCATTCGAAATTTGAATTATTTCGTAATGTCACTTTCATTTAGAAAACGGCTTTGCCGAAGTGATCAATAGTTTAATTTTTTTATTTTTTCGCTTAATTCGTCTCAATTGAAGGCATTTTGTGTTGCATAAGGATAAGCCCTATTTATGAGATATATGGATGAATAGTGATCGTTAGTCGACTGCAAAAGGACCTTTAAACTTACATTGCACCGTCGAAAGTCGTGCACATCCGTAAGTATATCTCATTCAAACATAAGCATTTCCCAATACAAGCTGGGATTTCCTTCGCTACTTTTTAAATAGCTTTTACTAATTTTATTGAAAATAAAACCATCATCCTGTAAACGGATTTCTTTACAAACCTTATCAAATATAACAATATTATACTGTTTTCTACAATATTTCTTTACAATTTTTTAATATTATACAATTTTATATAGGTTTACCCTATTTTGATAACATTATACAATCTTTATTATAAACTCCTCTGCCAGAAATTAAGATTGAAGTTTCTTCTTTCATTTCATTGAGCATATGGAGGTTTTTTTATTTTATTTCGATTTAATGGCTCGTTGATAACAAACTCAGCCAATTGTACCATATTTTAAATGTTGGTAGCATTCGAAATTTGAATTATTTCGTAATGTCACTTTCATTTAGAAAACGGCTTTGCCGAAGTGATCAATAGTTTAATTTTTTATTTTTTCGCTTAATTCGTCTCAATTGAAGGCATTTTGTGTTGCATAAGGATAAGCCCTATTTATGAGATATATGGATGAATAGTGATCGTTAGTCGACTGCAAAAGGACCTTTAAACTTACATTGCACCGTCGAAAGTCGTGCACATCCGTAAGTATATCTCATTCAAACATAAGCATTTCCCAATACAAGCTGGGATTTCCTTCGCTACTTTTTAAATAGCTTTTACTAATTTTATTGAAAATAAAACCATCATCCTATAAACGGATTTCTTTACAAACCTTATCAAATATAACAATATTATACTGTTTTCTACAATATTTCTTTACAATTTTTTAATATTATACAATTTTATATAGGTTTACCCTATTTTGATAACATTATACAATCTTTATTATAAACTCCTCTGCCAGAAATTAAGATTGAAGTTTCTTCTTTCATTTCATTGAGCATATGGAGGTTTTTTTATTGAGCATATGGAGGAAAATAAAACCATCATCCTGTAAACGGATTTCTTTACAAACCTTATCAAATATATATATATATATATATATATATATATATATATATATATATATATATATATATATATATAGTATATATATATATATATATATATATATATATATATATATATATATATATATATATATATATATATTATATATATATATATATATATATATATATATATATATATATATATATATATATATATATATATATATATATATATATATATATATATATATATATATATATATATATATATATATATATATATATATATATATATATATATATATATATATATATATATATATATATATATATATATATATATATATATATATATATATATATATATATATATATATATATATATATGCACTCTCTCTTCCTCCCTCTTCTAAACCCGATGGAACGGAGACCGTTACGGCCAGAGAAAAGTTTGGATGCAGATAAAATAAAATAAATTAATTAATCGCCAACACAGCAATGGCTGTCATTGTTAAATTTGTAGGTACTCAATATTGCAGAGCTATTTTTTTCGGATTTAGTTCGTTTTTCCACACTGTCATTTATGAAATTGGTTGTTATGGCTTGTGGTGATGTTTGAGGTTTTTCTGGAGGTATTGTAGAGATGACCGGTGACTTATTGGTAGTTGTTGTAGTAGGCGGTGATGTAGAAGATGCATTATTGGATTTATCCTCACGGGGCTGTGTTGAATACAGCATACAGTCTCTTGTTCCGAGATTATACAAAATTGTGATTGTTTCCCTTTTGGCAAATCCCCGTCTGTTTTTGGACAATTTTCCGGCGGTAGACATACTCCTAAAACGCCTTTTATTTCACATGACTCTTCACGGCAGTGTATATGCCAGGTCCCTTGGCACTTCCGCAAGGGCTCTTTCCAATACTGGTAACGGCGATTATGTTGAAGAGGCATTGGTTGTCAGCTATCGTCAATTGCAGAGGTCCACCACTATCGCCTCCATAAGAGTCTCGTCCTCCTTCTAAGCTGCCAGCGCACAAGTGATCGTCCGTTATACCTTGCGGTAACCTCCTTCTGAGAGTCTTTGCATATAGTCTTCGACAGATCGGCTGGTCAATCAAATCCACCACCACCTTCAGTAAGTCGTCCGATGTATCTTCAGCAAAGTCGATCTGCCCCCAGCCAGTAACGACAGCTCGCTTGTTTTCGATGGTCGACTTTGTCCATAGACACGCTGGTCGAATATTTAAAGTGAACAGCTCAGACCGATAAGATCCTTCGGGACGCGTCCCGTGTTAATCGTGTTAATCCAGACTGTAGAATTGCACTAAATTTATTATTCAATTATTATTTAGAGGTGCGAAAATTTTAAAATATGTTGACACTTAGAATTTAAATTTCGAATATTTTAGGTATATAGCAAAAGACCGAGTCAATGGCGGTATAACCTAAGGTCCTAAATAGACCTAAAATGTCTGGTGCAGAAGGCAACGGGAGACCACTGCACTATATATCCCTAGTAGTTAGTAATGGAAAAGTCAAAAATAGCCATGGCCCCGAGTGCCCGGCGGACCTTTAATGGGTCAGGGGTGCTAAGAATCCCCGGGTTGAAAACTGGACCGGGATCACCAGTAAGGAACAGCTTTTCCAGATGGCGCAAGATCGACAAAAGTATTCAGAGCTAACGGCCAACCTCCAGTAATGGAGAGGCACTTCGAGAAGAAGAAGATGTCTCAATAACATGGAAAAATTATAATTTTTAAATTATTCATATTCGATAATTTAAAAAATGATTTTTTAAGTTATAGGACACATATGTCCTTCAAAAGTTAAAAATAAAAAAAAACAACAATAACTTGATTTTTACTCTTAAGGCGAGAACTTTCTACTTCAGGGCGTAAACTAAAAAAAACAGACGCGGTGGTTTGGCGCTAGATGATTAAGAAATAAATCCTAATTATCCTAACACATAATATGCAAATCTAAGGCCAATTAAAAGTTTTCACAATAATACTTATTGTTACAGCGCAAGAAGAAAATGGAGAAAGGGATAGAGAAGCCACATTATTAACTTATAATAGATATATGTATCTAATTATACGTAATAAATTCCCTAAATAAATATACTATTCATAAAATAATGTCATAATATAAATAATAAGTTAAGGCAATAATAAAATATAAAAAATAATAAATATATTAAAAATAATAAAAAACACGACTGCCTATTGTATTTATAATTATTTTCATTACGGTGTTTTTATGAAATATTTGTAGTTTATGTATTTATCCATATAGATGTATATTTCCGAAATATACTCGATCAGACCTTTCATTTGACACTAAACATAATATATTTATGTTAATTTATTGACATTTTGGAATTTATACATTTATACAATATTTACTTGATATTTGGACAGTCAGGGTACGCTATGACACTCGGTATGACATAACGGTTCTAACGATACCGCTCACTATTAAATCGGTTTAAGCGTTTAGAAGTTATGGTGTAATAAAGAAATGGAAAACATACATAGATGAACCCTGAACACATTTCACACATAAGGACTATCTAAATTATTATTTATAATATTTTACAGAAAACGTATATCATACTGGAGGCGCCTATCTTCGAGTGAGTCCAAGGAATAGATTAAAATAACTAAATCAAACTAACCTAGATAATCTTAGAGCTTCAAGTATAAGTTGAAATATAGGCACTGAAAATAAAATTACCTAAGATTCAACTTACAAATCAATGATGATATCACTGTCTGTAATTTCTGTCTTGTAATTAGCCACAAAAGAGATGAAGTCACCGACCTTAAAAAAATCTGGAAACGAAAACGAGAATCGTCTGGGTCATCCTAATCTACATATGATATCATCTAATAATAACAGCTGCCAATACAATATATTTTAGAAAAATGACACAGATTAATAATAAAATATGCATAATAATAGTAATCGCGACATGGCGAATACTATAATTTCCATTCCCATCTTGAGCGGTTTACTGTTCGAATGGGCGAAGAAGATTTACGGCCAAACAGGTGTGTGTGTCGCGCGGACGCTTTTCAATACACAATATTAAACTACTTCGTGTTTCTCACCGTTTCTCGGTGTTTGGAGAGGCTGTTAACTGGTTGCTTTATGAATGTCTTATTATTATGGTCGGACGGACGACGATCGCTTGTATGGCCTGCTAATTGGAGACGATTTCGAATGCAATACCTTTTTAAATGTTCAGAGTTTGCAGATCCGTTATCCTTTATATTTGATCTACCTAATCGATGTATAGATATTCCTTCGTAAAACAGTGAGTTTCTTTACGTGGCGATGGATTAGACACTAATCCAATTATCTATCTATCGATCATAATCTGATGACGATTATGATTATTTTGTTTTATTTTACAACGGATTATGATTATTATTTTATTACTGGTTAAATTGATTTATTATATAATTTATAATTTACGTATTATTATTATTTGATTATGATTATTTAATAACCATATTTCAGATTATTTTACCTATTCATTATTTTTTTTAATTGACGTCGTATATAATTTAACTCGTATATTTTGTTTTCATAACTCTTATATGTAAATTAATATAACTCTTTCTTTATAGAATGTCCGCTCAAACACAAGCTCAAGCACAATAAAGAATTATTATTATCATCAGCCGGTCCACTGTTGGACATAGGCCACCCCCATAAAATACCGCTACGGGCGGTCTTGAACCACCACATCATTTATTTGTATATATTAATTGAGTTTAATTTCTTGCTGTGGAATAAATACTTTAGTATAATGTTATACTTAATGTTTTAATTGCAAATTGTAATTTATTTGTGAATTGCTTGAATAAATAAATTTATCTATTTTTATGAGCAATTTATTGTTGTTGTTTTATTCTTTTTTACTTCGGTCTTCTGTTCTGTTTCTTCCTGGAAATGTTTGTCTAATCTTTCTTAGGTAAAATGTAACTCATCTTAGGGTTTTGTGTTGTTTTAGTTGATTTGTAGTCATTGTTAGTATTAACAACTGTCCGATTTTCGTTTTTTTTCGCCGCAATAGGTAGATAAAGATAGGGTCTCCTACTTATCGTACTATTCCAGTAAGGGATCGTTTTTAATGGAATTTTAGATATTTATTTTATTTTCTTGAAACATTCAGCGCTTCATTAATTATTAATAATTATTCTAATACAGTGTTTCGCTGGCCGATTAATTGTTTCCTACATTGTTTTCTTATACAGTAAATCAAAAGTTGCATTGCACTAAATTAAATTAAATTAAATTACAATCGAACTATTGCAGGGATAGGAAAGGAGAGGGATGGGATATATGTAGGATAGGATATAGGTATTCAAATTATACTCTTTGCTATTCTCATTTTCGCTCTCAGTGTTTTGAAACAATTTGTATACTCACTATATAATCACTTCCTAGACGCCTAGTGAGCTAAGGACAGCCTCGCTGTATTTAGGTTGATTCAAGTAAAAAATGTCGATATCTTCGAATCGACTATTGTATGTGGTCATCAAGCGGTGCATAACAGAGTTTTGGGCGTAACTAGTGTCCACACGAGGGATTTCGAACGTACGAGGAGAGCGAACCCTTCGTGATATGTTCAGATCTTGATAGTACATTTCTTCTTTTTAAAGTTCCATCCCCTATCGGAGGTCAGCGGTCGTTATGGCCTATTGGGCCAGTGATTTTGCGGCGCGGAACAAGTCGGTGGTGCTTGAGTTGAAATGGCTACCCTCCGAGGATTCTTCTTACCCTATGACCATCTAAGGTCTGCAGGGGACTGAGGGCCATGGTTTTATTGTATTCAGCCATAATGATTTTTCTGGGATTGGGGTTATGCGGTGGTTTTCCCTTTGCCTTCCGCATAAGTACACGGAGTAAAATTTATAGTACACGGAGAAAAATAATTTCACCAGTCGTAATGGTGAATCGGAAGTTGATAGACTGTGTTGCATTCGTAAATCTATATATTACGATATTTTTAGGCAGGAAAGCTAGGTATCATAGAATTTCGTCAAAAATAAGTCCATTATACGTAATGTTATAACAGTTATAATGTTATATATTTTTTTAATTTGTTGTGTGGGGCTTTTCTAAGGTCTTTATGAGCCTTGTAACACTGCGACCATTGCTGATCTATTGTGTTCGCCACCTACTATAGTTCTGCTCTAAGCCTCGTGTCATTTAAGAACCGCAACAGGCTTTTGGCGCCAGATTGTTTTACCTCCTCAGGTTGGTGGTAATGACCCAAGTGGATGTATCTTTTACGCATCAGCGGGCCACACTCGCACATGAGATGCAGAGGAGATTCCTCTGCCCCTTGGGAGAACCTGCACATTTTGTGTCTCGGAGCTTGAGGTTGTACAAGTATTTGTTAAGGCCACAATGCCCCATGAGCGCCCTCACCAGTATGCGTAGATTGTTCCTATTTAGCGATAAGGCCTCACAGGGTCGTAGGCCTTAATTAGCGCTTTGGATTGATTCAACCCTGGCATGTTGTTCTAGTGGTTGACGGATTGTTTGTTCTAAACATATTTGTTTGAGAATTAGGTTTGCAAGGATTTTTGGCACGCCACAGCAAACTGATATAATGTTATAACAGGTATAATGTTATAACAGCACGGGAGTCCAATGCATGTATGTGAAAACTTGCGAAGTTGGCTGTGGCATACTTAGTTACATTAAGATGGCTTACTTCTAATTTTAATATTCGCGCCATAGGTCGGACTATGCCACTGTCTCTTCTGTTGTACCCCAAGTCTCACCTAGGACCGCGTTTATTCAATGCGTATACCTCTCTAGCCTCCGCAAAATGATACCACATCCTGCGATTGCATCGGTATCAAAATTAACATTCAAATTGATAATGCCCTAATTTATAAATCTGAAGTCTGTAGATACAAAGAAAAGTCCCGGAAGCGACTACCTTTCGCTTCTCTTCATTGCAAATTGCGCAGAGCTGAACCAATCAGCGGTATCGTTAGGCGTTCCCTTCATAAAGGATATTTCCCATGCAAATGGACGGAAGCCTACATAATGCCAGTAACGGAGGCTGTAAATTAAAAGAAAATATTCTTTATTCATTTAATTTAATTATTTATCTTCACATACACAGCGCATCATTAATTATTACAAGTTATCTTGATATAATCTTTCACTGGCCGAGTAATTGTTTCCTACAGTGGTGTTTTACAGTATTTCCTGAAACGATACATTATCAAAAGTAAAATGGATTGAATTAAAGTACTATCGAGCTACATTATATTTTGATATTTTTATCATGCTATATCCATTCTCTCTACATTTCGCAAAGTCTTTGAGAAAATGTATTCGGCCAATTATATCCTGCAATTTCCATGTCACTATCAAAGCATCGACACGGTTTTAAAAAGCGGCGTTCGGTCATGACAGTTTTCAGGTTGATAAAATCTATAAAGACCTCGAAGGCTTTCGACCTTGTTGTCCATACGGTCGTCATGCAGAAAGTCAGGGATATGGATATTTACGGAAACGTATCCTTCAATAGTGTGTATCAAATGCAGGACTGAAACATAGAACTAGTCACGGAGTAACGAAACACTTAGCAAAGTAAATTTTGGCTATGAGAAGACAAGAAACGGAGACAATATACTAAAGCACGAATTTTCAAATCAATATAGTATTTTTTTAATATATATCTATAAAGTATATATGTATGCATATTTTTATATAAAGTTCAAAATTTAAAGTTTATTTATTCCAAAAAAGCCCGGCGAGGGTATAGAACTTACAATTAATAAATACATTTTTTATATTATTTATATTTTAAACATATCATATATCAGTCAAAAATAAAATTAAATCACGTGAGAAATCTGAAAGTCAATAAACTATACATAATCAACCATTACATTGTCTAAATATTAAAAAAGAGCATTAAGAAATATCAAAAATAGAAATACCAAATCCAAAAAAAAAAAAAAGTATAAATCTATAAATAAAAAAGAGAAAATAATGGAAAGGCAAATCCATAGAATGATCTCGCAAATAAATAAATTTATAATAATAATAATTATAATCAAGGAGTCGACTTTGGAAAGAATCAAATAATAATCAGAGTAAAAATATAAAAATACAAACAATAATTTCTAAATCATGTTACATAATCAGTAAGGAAATTGTCTATAAAATGAAGTCTTCAGAATAGGATTAAAATGGAAGTTAAAAACAAAAAAAAAAATTAAAATAAACAAGTACCTAGTCAATTGTGAATATAAAATTTTAAAAGTCCGTGCCATATAGACATTTTTGCAATAAAAATTCCTTGGTAAGTTTTTAAATAGTGCATATGTATGTATATTTTTTAATTCCTCTGGTAACCTGTTATAAAATGTTATGCTTCTGTATTGAGTTGTCCTTTGAAATTGTGATGTTACAGGTATAGAATTATGAGTATACATCGACTTGTGCCTTGTATTGTGGGAATGTATGTGGGGAAGAGTTTGGTGCTTTCCTTTATTTTTTTAGAATTCGCGCAGGCTTTCGTGAATAAGTATGGTGTATGTATGTATATATTTAAATTTCATATTGTTACCTGCTA
Organism: Micropterix aruncella; assembly: GCA_944548615.1. Lineage (NCBI taxonomy): Eukaryota > Metazoa > Arthropoda > Insecta > Lepidoptera > Micropterigidae > Micropterix > Micropterix aruncella. The sequence goes on from OX155962.1 coordinate 22,807,984, forward strand.
TTTTGTGTATATATATATATATGTATATCTACTTAAATATAATATATTACTTTTATTTATTAGAGTAAATGTGGGATAGTTGCCCAGGAGGATAGACGCTCCATACTTCAAAATTAAGACTTACATTTTTCAGACCGCGCAAATTACATTTTTCGCCTGTGTAAAAATAAAGGGGCAACTATCCCACTTTTACCCTACATGCTATGTATATAAACAAAAGATACAGCAAGTTACGTAAACTACACTACATTCTCATACATTAAAACTACCTTAATTTAGGCGAGGTCTGGTTAGGATGGCTTAGTAACAAATAATAAAGAAAATTGAATTTGAAAAAAATATATACTATTTATTGGATTTTTTATCAGCAAGGTGTTTCTTTAGCTGGTTTGATTTAGTTGGATTTATATGTACTTGGTAAAACCAGGCTGGTAGAAAAATACTCTCGATGCGTGAACATTGTGCATACTTAACCGTCTTAATTTTTTATAATCGAAAAGCTCCAATGGAAAGAAGGTCAAACGCATATCGCATGCGGTCCCCTGTCGACGAGGAAGGGAGTATTATGTCGAGAGCACGCCTGCGCGACAACCCAAGAGACGCGTTTACCGCTAAATAGAGACGGGTACAGACCGGCCGGTTGGCCGCACACTGGCCCCAGTGGCCCCGCTGGCCCCACCTGGAGACAGGTGCGGCGGAGGCAACGCTCTACGTACCGTACCTGATACTTACGACCTTATGCGGACCAAATCGTTTAAGATTGTTGTAGAAGGCCCAACGCGAACCAAGATAAGGACTTTCGTATGAACTTTTCACAACATCTATAAATCAAAGGCAGTCAATAGAGAAACAGGAAGATATATTTTCATTTGCGGACTTCTAAGTGCTTGACATCCGACAATTTTCTCTCTCTCTCTCTCTCTCTCTCTCTCACACACACACACACACACACACACACACACACACACACACACACTAACACACACACACACACACACACACACCCTTACACACACACACACACATACACACAGTATACCTTAAGGGCTAGATTTAAGGGCACGCATATGCCCGTCAGATGTTCAAAAGTTCAAGAAATTCACCAACCTTCGCCCGCGCGTTACGCCAACCTAATGCGTTCGCCGAGACGTATCTCTCTGCTCATTTCCCTCGCACCGTATCCATGCAACGCCCTGTCGCTAGAGAGTGCTTGTACTGTTTTATCGTTATACTGTGCACATACACACCTTCTCTCGCGCACACACAAACACACACACAATTTATACTTACTATAATTTGAATTCTTCCCGTCATAAAGTTTCCATGTATCTGTTGTATTTCTCCTATTTTGTATTTTTTTATATATAATTCTTAGTCTAAGCATATGACTCTTTTTTCAGGAATAAAATCCGGAAAATTGTTTCCTCAACAGTGGTTATAAAACTTAGGTGCTTAAATTATTAACATATTTTTAAACATGTATGTTGAGTAATTTGAAAATATTAATGACTCTTTCTTTCTTTTCTCACTTATAACTTTATTTATATTATTTAATCGAATTTTATATTATATTTATTGCCGATTATATAATGGAATTGCATTTTATTTATTATATTATCTTTTAATTATTTATTTTATTATTTATTTTTTTGAAGACCACATTTTAGGGCAATTTAATGTTATTAGCTTTTTACCAAAACTTGTACATAATTGATTGTAATATTAGAGTCCTGTCCACCCTAGAACGGGCTAGTCCCAGTTGGGTGACAGAATCAAATAAGCAAAGTGTTCCTGCCATTCTGTTCCTGTTATTTTTGTAAGCAAATCAATGTTTTATAGTAATTAATTCTCATATAAAATAAATAAATAAAGCGTTTTTATGTGTATTTATGGTCGCCGAATCTGATTTTCAACTTTGCCATATTGCCAGGGGTGAGCTAACTTCAGTTTTTCGTGATTCCTGAATATGGCGCCGTTTGAAAACCGTTTGTCATAGTTGTAACGGAGTTTGAAATTTAGTCCTTTTTTTTTCAATATTATCTTGGAATCTGGCGTAGTCTGAAGCTAAATGACGTTTTAGAAACATCAAACTCAAGTGAGACAAGACCATAGAGTAAAAATGCTTTTTTTTAAAGATTTGTGTCTGGCGTAATTTAAAATTAAATGACACAATTACCTGTCTACCTAATAAATATACAAAGCCTGAGCCAGTCTTGGTTTGTAGCACAATTTGTGTGTACCCAAAACGGTTAGCATTGGTAAGATAGCCGTCGTCGCACAGCCTCCCGCCAACTTGGACCTCGTCGCATCTGTCTCGCTCTCGCCGCCTCGACTCTGACGACACCGGACGGCGACGCACACGTTGCATATGTTTTTATATTCTGTAAGCCAAAGTTTTAATGAGCCACACGACAGATTATAATTATTTAACATTTACCGTATTGTAAGGGTCTGTTCACTTCGAGGACAATATTTCGGGCGTAAGCTGCCGGACTGTGAGCAGTTGCGTGGAGTTTATTCAAAAGCGCATGGTTTACTTATTTTTTACGAACAATGCTGAAGAATGAAATGGGTCATTCATCCGTTATAGCAAATTGAAAAAAAAAGAGGATGCCGACAATTTTGAAGCAGAAGAAGTTTGTATGGATGAGCAAGTAATAGATTTTTCTTAAACCGTAGTGGAAGGCCATTGGGTGAAAGCGGAGAGCAGAGATTATACAAATAAGATGGCATGTTTGAATGAAGTACACGAAAGCGAAGGGGGAGTATGGGAAAATGCCGACAATTATATTTCTTCAGGGAAGTCGGGGAAAGGTCGATATGTGATAATATTTTTTTTGGGAATAAACAAATCGAATACAGAAATCGAGAATGTCCACCCTTTGAGAGGCCACGGTCTTCCACTTCGATCAAGCCGGGATAACACACTAGCCATTCCGATACATCATTCATCTGTTTACACGCACTCTTTTACAGTCCATTCTGCTCGTTTATGGAATCAGCTCCCTCGCTCTATCAGGCATGCACCCTATCAAAAAGTTGTTGAAGAAACATTTATTTTTACACAGCCACTAACCAAATACCTCACCTTCCTTGACCTCTCCTTTATCTTTCCCTGGGCAACCTTAGCATAAGTTACTGACATGTATTTGTATAAGTTTATTTAAATTTAAAGTTACTACTTCTTTGTGTATTTTACTGTGAAAATTAGGAATTATTTTATCAAATGGTTGACTGTAAGATATCGCTATAGCGATAAGTCCGCCATTTGTGCATAAATTGTCTTTTATATAAAACCAGTGTAATATTCATTAAGTTATGTTTTTATAGCGCAATAAAGTTTTTCTATTTTATTCTAATACACGAAGGAGTGAAGGAAGTCTATAAAAGCAAGCAACGAATCGCTCGATTTTGGACTTACGAACTCAAAGAACACTTCCTTTTGGTATGGTTTCGATTGATATCAGTCTTATATTTTGCTGAATTTTACCAATTGTTATATTTTGCTGAAAAATTTTGCAAAGTTTAGTGAAAAATTAATGCATTTTAAAAGACTTTTGACACAATTTAGAGGATCTATCAATTTTTTGACTTATATATTGACACTGGAATATTTTATTTTAGAAATCATAACATAAAAATCACTATAGACATTTTGGTTCGTTTCTAGAGATATTTCTCTGCGTATTACCCTTAAGATATAGAAAATTATTAAATAAAACTTTAGCCATATGAAACTGAAGATCTTCATTTAACTATTTGTTTATAAGATTTGTAGTTAAAATATTTGTCATTGTATATTTTACTTGGGTTATGCGAAGTGATGTGTAGAGTAGTACCCCTCCTTCAGGACTTGTGTGAAACAATAGAAGAATCCGCGTGAAGTTTGTAGCACCCGATGTTTCGGCGATGTTGCAACCGCCGTTGTCCAGGGTAGACTCGCTCTACCCTGTGATGTCTACGCTGGACAACAGCGCTTGGAACATCGGGTGCTACAGATTTCACACGATAAATTTATTTTATCTTATTTAGAATGTCAAACGACGTCGATAGTCTTCAATTTCATTCAATAGAAAAAAATAATTTGAAGCAGTACAGGATTGAAGGAGACTGAACTGTGCTGGTGAGATTTCAAACGAGCCAGTCAATATAAAATAAATTATAAAGACCCTAAAACATGGCTATTCAAGGTATTTAGTAAAATTTGATTTAATTTCTATAAACTCCTTTCATCCTTGATAATACAACTAATGCTCATTACACTTCCTGCTTCATCGGCTGCTTGCAAGCGACTGAAGCTTTCAGGAGATGTGAAAAAAACACGCATGCGTATGTCTATCTATATACATCGAAGAACGCTTCCCATGCTTATTTTTTTTCAAGGTTGGTTACGTTTTCTTTTTGCTTTGAATTACACGGCAACCCTTTTAACGACACTGAGGTTGACTGCAATATATTACCGTGGCATCATAAGTTTGCCAGTGTGTAAAATTATATTTTATCCTCAATAAAGAGAATTTTAATTATTATTACATAACTTTATAAACAATCTACGTAGAATGCGTAAAACAAGTTATAGAGAAGTTTCTGGCACACATATCCACAAATTAATATATTCAGACAGTTTTTAATATTAAATATAATCCATTACTATTCTCATTATCTACTAGGCTATCCTTATGACTATTTCATATTAGTTAATATTCTATTAAAATTAAAGTGACTATTTATTTAATTTCAAACGATTGTCTATTTTCCGTATTCTAATTTAATTAATCAGTTTTTCATATTCTATTTTAATTATTTCCTATTGTTATTATTAGTTGTAACCTATTTTTAATGATTATAGTATTGTACATGTTTTTTTACTTCCCAAATATACGTACATAAAAAAAATAAGAGCTGGCTGCCTTGGAAGAAGTCCTGGCCATTATATCCTTGGCCGTGTTCGGCCATAGCGACTGCATTGTAGATTCTAGTGAGTTCTTTAGTCCTCTCAGAGTCCATTGTTCGAAAGCAGTCAAGTGCGCAGGCTATATTATAGAGCACAGGTGGGCGCGCGACCGCGGGTGCACTCTCTCTTCCTCCCTCTTCTGAACCCGATGGAACGGAGACCGTTACAACCGAGAAAAGTTTGGATGCAGATAAAATAAAATAATTAAATTAATCGCCAACACAGCAATGGCTGTCATTGTTAAATTTGTACTCAATATTGCAGAGCTATTTTTTTCGGATTTAGTTCGTTTTTCCACACTGTCATTTATGAAATTGGTAGTTATGGCTTGTGGGGATGTTTGAGGTTTTTCTGGAGCTATTGTAGAGATGACCGAAGACTTATTGGTAGTTGTTGTATTATAATTGTATATTGTTCTACTACAACAACTACCTGGCAATTAATTGGGCGGTAGCGGTTAGTATATTTATACTAATGTTCATATCCGTCGGACGCGTATTTTTTTTATATGAATAAGTGTACTAATTATTAATGGGTATTAATATTAGTAAGACAGATAGAATATTTGTCTTACTAATATGTGATCCCGCGTGGCCCATTGAAGTTTTTGAGAACTTATTCCGCAACATTTTCGAGGCAATGCCCTCAAATGAATGCGCCGATTTATAATGTAGCTACAGTATCAATATATTATGTAGATAGGTACACAGTTGTTACAACCAATATACCATAATGAATGTAAGTAAGTAGGGGGTGGAGCCTTTTGTTCAATTTTGCACTGGGGCCCATTTCTTTTAGTAACGCCACTGATTCAATGGCTATTAAAATGACCACAAATCCTGCTACAGCACCCGCACATTGTCATAATCCTGCCGAAAAGCAATCCCATGCTGCGGTCGCCTCCAGTGGTCCAGGTCCAGGAGCGAGGAAGTAATGGCAGCGAGGGCAGCGACCGGCGAAAGTGGCCGCGCGACCGCACGCGCTAAGTAAAAGGTGACCAAATGTGAAAAGCTAATGTGTTCCTAACAGCCGGCCAATGAGTGTTTCCCACGACCCCGTTTATGTGTGTGCGACTTGACGCGCGACGCGGACGTCCCGTCTCATAAAGGAAATTAAAAGCCGCTCCGCTTGTGGCTACACATTTAATTTTGCATATGCGCAAAAGGAGAATTTGCGCATGTCCACTTTCACTAAATCACACGGCCACTTAACACAACTCCAACATAACACGAGAAAGGATCTTATAATAGTTACCGCGCATTATATTATATTACATATATTCACCCTTTATAGCATCATGTGACATTTCTGTTACAAACTACTAATCCCCCTAAAATCACCCTAAATACGGCACTAAATTCATTATGTTCATTTGAATCCGTCTAGCACTACTGTACCTACCCTACCAGTAAAAATCATAGATAGCGTAATTAAGCGACTTATGTGAGTTTAAATGTTGCGCGTTGATGAAAGTGATAAATTAGAACTAAGGCAGGTGTTGAATGACTGATAAAAAAATATAAAAAGTGTATACAATTGTGTGGTTTTCGTGTAGGTAAGAATATAATTTTATCCATTCAAAATTTCGAAGCAAAAGATGGCAAGTTAGAATGTTCTAACATTTACTGGAACTGACTATGGCAAATTCTTGGTTATTATACCGAAGAGTAAGGAAGGCAAAATATCTCAACGGCAAACAAATGTCTTCCGCAAAATTTAGACTTGAGATAGGCGAGACCTTATGCGAGCTTGGCCTGAAGCCTAACATCAAGAGTCGAAGGTCTTTAGAAGATGAAATTCAAGCCAAAAAAACATAAGGGCCCTGCGCAACATGTTCCTCCATTGGCAATAAGGCAGGACCAGGTCGGTCATTGGCCGATTTGGGTTAAAAAAAGGATACGTTGCAAGATTCCCAAGTGCACTGGCGTTACACAAACAATTTGCGAAAAATGCAGCGTAGGATTATACTATAATAAATAAAATAATTGTTTCAATTTTTTCCATACAACATAAATGTTTTTTTATACCTTCAACTCAATGTTACAGTAATGTCACATTCCCTTAAATGTTAAATAAATGATTAATAATAAATATTTTTGAATTTCTGAGAAATACGTGTTTTTTTATTTGCCTAAACCTATCTCATTATCTACATTATTTTTTGTTTGAAGATCTTGGGCTACAAAGGGTTAAGGGCGTGCAAGAGCTTTTCCGAGATTTCCACCTTGTTTGTAATATATGGAGCCTATGTCCGGTAGTATACTTGAATTTGCATCTTGTATTTAGTCCCCCCAATACAACTTGTACAAGCAACGAATCGAGCGTATTCAAAAAAAATCTTAAGGCACTTGTGCTTTAGGGAAAATAAATCTGCTGATCCGTACAAGGACAGATTAGCTCTTTTTAAACTCGATAGTCTTGAAGATAGGCGTACAACCTACAATATGATGTTTCTCTACAACGTAATAAATAATATTTTTGACAGTGCGTATCTGGTCGAAAAGGTATCCATTCTGGCTCCTCATCGAATTACTCGTAACCCGAACCTGTTTTACGTAAAGAGATATATCTCTAATATACGAAGCATTCCCTAATAAACAGAGTTATGTCAACGTATAACGATAGGTTCGGGTACATTGATACTTTTTCATCAGTTAAAAATCCTTTTAGGAAAACCATTAAAAAATCTTATCAGTCCTTTGTCCCCCATATTTCATATAATGACTATTAATCGCTTGAACTGTTTACCTCAATAGTATTTTTTTTTTAAATTTAAAAAAATATATATTTTTGGTATAAAATAATTAATATTGTTTATAATCTCAACGTAAAATTTAATTTTCATTTGTTTTTTGTTCTTTCTTTTTTTCTATACTCATAACAAATATTAATCACATAATATTAAATAGTGTTAACATATAATTAGTTTTATTGTTATATTTTGTATTTTTTATGTATAAACGCTGTTTGTTAACCAAATAAAATAAAATAAAATAAAAATAAAATAAAATAAATACATTACATTACATTAACGTCGTGTCCAATTGACGGTTAAAACCGCTCTTGGACGTATCAAAATATTTGTGTTAGGTAGTAGGTCTCATTAATACTCTAATCTTTACTTAAAACGTATAGGTTGTGATGAATTTAGGTATTAGATTGAAAAAAGAAAACAGTATCTAAGAAACTTTGAAACCTACTGGATTTATTAATCGTAAAATCTTATTACAAAAAAAATTAAGGCAAAATTTAATTAAAATAACTCTAAATATAGGTACTTACTAAAATCCACTCATCACAATACATAAAATAGTCAGTAAAAAGTTTAATAATCAAAACAGAAGCCCAACAATTGAAATAGTCAATAATTCGAATAGATAAGTACTAAAATCTGTTTATGGTAACATCCAAAGTACTCAGCAAAGTGTTTTATAATCAAACTAAAACTAAATCATACATTTAAAAACTAAAATTACAAATATCATTATCATTTAAATTATTTGGTTTGTTAAGCTCTTCGGACCCTCGACTGATTGGATGGGTCAATTTATCTAAAGATATTATATCAAATTCAAATTCAATAGCACCTGGATCCCACCTCCCCTATACCACATGGTGTAGTCTCAACTGACTGAGGGTGGGTGTAAAGACCCTCACTCAATTCCGACCCAATCTCGCACGCTGGGTAGCCCCAGCGGGCGAGATTGGGTCGGCACTTTGTCACACCCACCCGCAGTCTGTTGAGACTACGCCAGGGTATAAGGGGATATACGACCTTAGGTCCTATCTGTTTCTAAACATCCTCGCCAAGTCAAGCCCTCCATTGAGTGGTCCGGTTCGAAGATTGTCTGCCTTGGAGCGGTTGTGTGCGTGTCAAGACTGACTTTCGAGGTTTGAGGTGATTGTGGTGTTTTTATGCGATTCAATGATACTGGTGTATGTCGAAAGCAATGGAGTTTGAAACGAACTGTGAGCAAGCGGAGGCATAGGAATCTGCGAAGATTGTAGAGCACCTGTACTCAGCAGCCTAGACTCCAATGCAACTAAACTAATCTACTACATATTTAGCCATAAGTCAGTTGAAACCAATTGTTTTTAGTTGTATACTGTATACATCAAAATAATGTGTCAACTTTACCATTGTTGTGAGACTTCTGATCCGATGGTATCATTTCAATATAAAGTAGGTACTTTGTATTAGAATGATAAAAAAATATAGTCGTGTAGGCATTAAATGAAAAAGTATAAAGGTATTTGTAAAAATTATTCATTGGAATCAAAGAATATAAAATCATTTAAAGGCGTATATCCTTGTTTTATTATTATTTGGTTTCTATAAGTAGCTGAAATGTTTAAACAGACAATCCAATATACCACTGTGAAACGCTGCAGGATAAAGACCACCTCCTATCCTGCCCGCCGATGTCAACCCCCATCCACACAGCAGGACCTACGAGAGGTGAATGACAATGCCATCCAAACCGCATATTTTTGTAGTCGTGTCCTAACCTGGTCTGGACACGTTAACAAACTAACAATTTTCGTCGAATAGAGTCCCACGATCTCGACCGAATTTTCTCATTGGTAAGTCAAAATTAGGTCACATCACAAATCGGTGTCGATTACGCGTCCAGGCCGATGTCAGTGGTGCACTAATGGCGATGTCCCCGGGCAGTTGTACGTCGCTCACTCTTCCGAGATGACTCAATCGGATAAGGCCCCGCCTTCACACGATTATCGGCCGGACGCCGGAATCTGCCGCGAATTTAATGGCCACGATTACAGCTATCTCAACCTAATTAAAAACCCGAAAATCTCCCCACTTTGTACGCGCCTCGAGAAATTTACATCGGAATAATTGTTTATTTTGCTCTCCGAGGAACGCGTGACGCGCGTCGTGAGATTTGTTCGTACGTTAATTAGAAGTAGCCGTTTTGATGCGGCGTCCATCAAGGCTGCATTCTATTAACTCACGTATTAACTGTACTGCTCTTGAATAGAAAATAATCTAGAGTAATCTTTTATTGATAAGTATTTTATTTATTTATTTATTTAAGAATTAATTACTATAAAACATTGATTAGCTTACAAAAATAACATGAACCGAATGGCAAAACCTTAACCTTTTGCTTATTTGTTTCTGTCACCCAACTGGGACTAGCCCGTTCTAGGGTGGACAGGACTCCAATATTACAATCAAGTTTCCTTGATTGCTTGGTTGCCTACAAATGTACAAGTTTTAGTAAAAAGCTAATGACACTAAATTGCCCTAAAATGTGGTCTTCAGAATACATAATAATAATAAAAAAATATTAAAAATATATAATAAATAAAATGTAATTCCATTATTAAATCGGCAATAAATATAATATAAAATTCGATTAAATAATATAAATAAAGTTATATGTGAGAAAGAGCTGAGAAAAGAGAAAGTATGGTAGCTGTAGTTTGAGATATTACAAAAATATTTTTTACTTTCCCCGCCCACCAACCGAGTAGAAGGGAAAGTATTGTGAACCGCTAAAAAAACGAGATGAAGATTTGAGTCACCCTGAGACGATTTAGACCAGGGCTGTCCAACATGACGCCCGCGGGCCGCATGCGGCCCGCGTCCTACTTTTTGCGGCCCGCGGAGCATTTTGAAGAAATGAAGAATTATGAGGAAGATCTAAATTTACCTCACATAAAGTACATTGACACAATTGCAGAAGAATTCAAAATCGATTTAGCGACTTTAAAAATCGAAAGAGAGATTTCAGTTTTTACTCAGCTCCCTTATAATTTCAGTTGAGAATGTAAGCAGAGCAGACCTTCAACTGGAATTGTGTGATTTGCAATCAGATCCATTTTACAAAGGAAAAACTGAAACTGATTTGGGTTTTTCACGTTGTTGCCAGAACAAAGATACCTAAACTTGCGAACTTTAGGGCGTACACTGGGCTCAATGCTGCGCAGCACGTATCATTGCGAAAGCAACTTTTCCAATATGAAATATATAAAGTCTAAATATAGATGTTCCCCGTGATGTCACTTACTCAGTTGCTTTGTTTATCAACAACAAATATTAAAGTTAATTTCATATAACCATGTAAACCAACGTCCCCAAATTTCCCACTATTTTTTATGTAGGTATATGATATTTTTTGAATAATAAAAAATAATAATACAAACGCATTTTTCCTTTGTATACCATACCTCATAAAGTTGCATACGAAGTATTTTTTAAGCGGCCCTCCAAACCGCATTTTTTTAGAGCGGCCCTTGGGGCAAGTGCAGTTGAACAGCCCTGATTTAGACCAAATCCAGATTAAAGTTTGTCTGTGTTTCTGCGTGTGTATATTCATCCACAATAGGGCGGAGACGCTTAATCCGATTGAGCTAAAATTTGTTATGCAGGCCACGGCAAGAGCTTAAATGATTGTGGTGGAAATCGATCCACCAGCGGGCGAACTAGTTATAGGTATATCATCCTCGAATATTAAACGACTTGAAATTTGGTACTCATACGCCTTGTTAGGCCGAAATCACATTTTGGCTGTAATATCTCATATACAAGCTACAACTAGAGCTGTCAACACAACGGTCGAACCCGTCACCTCAGGAAGTTTTAACGATTGGCCGTTCTATCTCCCTTGAAGTGAACGCAGAAGACTTAGGACAAAACAGTCAACCGTCAAGCCCCGCCACATGCCCGTAAGAGGCCAACGCCTTATCCGTGAGATAACCAGGTATGTATATAACTATAACTTATATATATATATATATATATATATATATATATATATATATATATATATATATATATATATATATATATATATATATATATATATATATATATATATATATATATATATATATATATATATATATATATATATATATATATATATATATATATATATATATATATATATATATATATATATATATATATAAGTTATAGTTAAAGTCATATTTTTAGGCCTTTTAATGTAGCACTTTCCCCGACTGTTATTCCATATCTTAATATTGCTATTTTGTAGCTAAAGTACACCATTTTCGTTTGGTTTTTAAGTGCATGTATGATTCCGCATCGTTTATCATTTTCTGCAATGTTTCAAAATACCTCGAAATCAAATATTCCACCGCATATCAGCCAATAAAAATACCGAATAGTCAACGACGTTCAAGATTAATGTTCACAAATTAATCAACGTTCATAATAGCGCTAAAATACAAATTCGACGGCCGCGAAACGGCAAATATGTTTGAAGTTAAATTTGATTAATATTTCCCATATTCAATCAATTAATATCCGAAAATATTACTAAGGTAAACGGGCGATCTGACTAATTACTCCAATTTAATGAATGTGACCAGTGCTATATATATCTTTATTTTATTAATGCCCACGAAGAGCGATGTCTGCGTGAAACATATTTATTGGGTCGTTGAAGCATTTTATTTATGTTATTTTTGAAAAGTGATTTGCGATCTTTCTTATTGAAAAATGAATCACCTAATGTAGTATTCTGAAGTTTGAGCATACCATTGCGACTTCGCGCTAGCCGGATTGCAGTTTCAATGCTCTTGCGATATTTCATCTACACGTCATGAACGATTTCATCAAAAGCTACAGGTAAAGGTATTAAATATTGATATCCCTCGAAAGACAGAGAAATTATTAAATATATTAAAAAGAAATATATTATATAGAAAAAACACGACTGTCATTACAGAGGGTAAATTATTGTAATTATAATTATTTTTATTACGGTTTTTTATGAAATATTTGTGGTTTATTTATTTACCCATATATATATATATATATATATATATATATATATATATATATATATATATATATATATATATATATATATATATATATATATATATATATATATATATATATATATATATATATATATATATATATATATATATATATATGTATATTTCCGGAATGTACTGAAACAGACCTTTCATTTAACACTAAACACGATATATTTATGGTAATTTATTGACATTTGGACATTTAGACTACTATTTTTTAACATTTAGACAGTTTATGTACCCTATGACATTTGGGATGATATAATAATTCTAACAATATCACACACTTCTCAATCCTTAATATTCTCTCTCCTGGCTTTATCCTTAGCCAAAGCATTTTTTTCAGTCGTGTCTGGCAATACTGCTGATTTTCTTAGCTGTTATCTGGATGTTGTGGACAAATTACAGTACAATCGTACCCCAACTTCAACACATTTTAACAAATATTTAGCCAATACCTGCTTCTGGTCTGTGCTGAACACCTGTCTTGATTTGCAGTATGCAGTAATCCAGCTTCTAACTTTTTAACAAAATGAAATAATCCCATGTGACAAATCTCTAGTTTCCGAGCTACTGTTTCCAGCTTCCTGCCATCTCTGATAACAGCATCAGCTGTACGCCGCAATAACGCAACTGAGATTTCGCTTCGTTCTGTTTTTTTTGTAGTTTCTCATTCTAAAATAAATATAGGCAACTGATATTACTAGCTGCCTCATCGCGGGGTATGATGTTCTTCGGAACAACCAGCCTCTCTGCGGCGGAACTTTAAGCCCCAAATTCCAATTTTCAAAACTCTCTCAAATGTTGATACATAGGTAATATAAGCCAAGTATTAATATTAGATAAACGGTTTTTCTTTTTCTTTCAAGCTCACAAAAATTCAAACGTCCATGTTACGTGGTAAAATGAGTAAAGGAACAGAAACACTAGTCTGAGTACAATACGCCTCTCGAGAGACAGTATTGAAACATGTCCCTAGATTATTTGGTCTAGCTATTCTCACATTACTATATAAATATTTTTACTCAAAACGTAGGGTCTATTATTTCTGACCAGACTGTATATATATATATATATATATATATATATATATATATATATATATATATATATATATATATATATATATATATATATATATATATATATATATATATATATATATATATATATATATATATATATATATATATATATATATATATATATATATATATATATATATATATATATATATATATATATATATATATATACGTGAACCCTGAATACATTGCACTATTTTTCGTTGGGAAGTTGTGTAAAAACGAGGACTATCTGACGTTTTCTAAGTAAAAATGCTACTTTAATTGTACCAATGCTGCGGTTGCTGCGAAAGTATACGTTGCAAATCCAGGTGTGGCAAATCCGTAAGGACTTTTTTCATCTCGACCGACGCACCCTACTGAGTACAGTAAACAAAACACACAGGGTGTCCGGGAAAAAGGAAGGCGTCGATTTTAATACGTTTCTCGTTGGCCGCCCGGCCGCCATCTCGCGGCGATCATTTTTACTTTCGGGGCCGACTCAATTACGTCTGGAGCATCTTTGGGCGTCACTGCGGTCGGCCAGCAGCCGCTTTGTAATGCCCCCTCCTCCCTAAGGAGTTGGCAGCCTCGGCCTGCAGGCCCGACCTTTATCTTCAACAGCGGCAATAACAATCGGTAGTCATCCTCCGAGCGGTATGGAATGACCCCGAGACCATAACGAGTTTGCCCGACCAATCATTATTAGTAGTTTGTTAGAATTATTGTTCGAAGTGGATCCGGTCATTTTGACTCGATCTAAAAAATCGCTTGTGTCATCTTAAGACTTTGCCGATAAGTAGACATGGATTTATGTCATCTGCATATTCATTTTATAAATAAATTCGATGAGCAGTTGGCGAAAATTCCCATTACAATGAAAATTTGAATTTCGAACGCGCGACATCTCATTCAATTTAAAAATTAAATTGTAAACGCAGGTCGCCGTGTGTCATCGAATTCGAATTTCGAACGATCCACGCATCGCAAGCGTCGCCGCTTTTAATGTAAATTTTAGAACTCATTCTACAGATACATTCTAAAACTCAAATACTTTTTTGGACTACAGAACACTGGCCAAATAATATATATTTAGATCGCCTTTTATTTTATTATTGATTTTTACCCACTAAGTTATGCTTGTCCCAAATATGACAAACAATGATATTTTGGTGATATTGATTTATTACTCAGCGATACTTGCATCCTACTAGAATCAATAGGATGCATTGACATTTACTTAAAATAGTTTGTGATTTTTGGCCCTTACTTTTATACACTTTTTAAATTATGGTATTCCTTATCAGTTGTCTGGAGGATTTTGTATTGAGCAATAATAGTTGATGCAGGAGCAAACGGCCTTACCGATTTCATACATGGATCTCTAACCGCCGAAAGGAACAGGTGCTCAAGTCTAATGTAGGAATGACTTTTTTTGAAATTGTTTTTGTTTCCCATATTGCACAAGATTACTGCAAAAAGAGGCTATTTCAATATAGGTAAGTATCGCAGACTCTTTAAATTTCCGTTGGAACTTTTTACCATAGAATGGTAGCGATTTCATAAAATCATTGCATTTTTGCAGCATCCATGAAAGCACCTCCTACCATTTCAATCGGTGGCAGTATCATAAAGAAGGTCATCAATGAATAATGAGTATGTAAATAACATAATTCCATGTCTTTTCTATAGAGCGCTAACTTTTGAACTTACGAAAAAAAGGTCGTATAACATTTACGGTAAAAGGTAACGTTTTTGTGTTTACTGAAAAAACACAACATATTCAAAATCTACTTTTTATACGCAATCGTTTCGTGTTTCGCAATCTTTCTGGAGTTAGCGATTTAATTTGGAAAGCTTTTTCTATATTAGAGACGAGTCATATTTATAAGTAGGAAGCAAGCCGTAATATTACATAACCATTGTTCTGTGCTACACTACCAGCATAATAATTTTTTTTCAAAGTGCTGTTTCTTAACACTGTATAATAAAATACAATGCAAAAGCAACGATCGTTAACTTAGTAAATAGCTAACAGATTAGTACTATGAATTAGGGTGATTAACAGTTCGATTTCCAAAACGGCGTTTGGTGTTTAGTGCTTTTGTTACTTCCATAACTTAATCAATAGTAACATACGTATGTATTGGTAACATACGCATGTATTAAATACATATTAGTACTTTATATAAGGAAGGCATTAGGATGTACACTGAGAAAAATATAACTCTGTAATACACGGAAATACGCATGTTTCAAAAGGGATTACGTATATTGTACCGTGGTCTGTACGTATATGACAACATGACGCGTAACGGTGAAGTTACCATGTCACGGGCATTGTAATTACACCGCACATTGAGATCTTGCTTTTACCCTGACATCATGTGTATACCTGACATACGTAAAGTTTATAGTCAGTTACAAGAATCATGTTGAAGCTACATTATACCGTTATTTTAGTTTTACCGTACGGATCATAGTGAAACATATAATAGAGAAATGGAGTTTCAACAAAATATCTTGCAATTCAACAAACCTACGATTGAAACATCATTGTTCTGTATAAAACCGTAATAACAATATGGCATTGTAGGAAGAAATCCAATATTCTTCTCAGTGTATTCCAATTAATTTCGCACATTACAAAATTATTGTTAACTACTGCAATAATTTACTATGTTGTTAAGTATTGAATTATTTATTAGTAAGTATGATAGGTAGAGCCTTCGAAGCCTCTAACCGTTGGTGTTCGAGATGTTGTGATCGAACCCTGTGGAGCAATCAGTTTGTGTCTATAAAGCGTTTGTTAGTTTTCCATGCAGGTAGAATCGATCTCTATAGTAAAATAGTTGACTACAAGTTATTGTTAATTGAGGTTTATTTTATTGTATTTTAACGACACTTTTGTCAAATAAGATTTCGTCAACTGTACAAGATATTTAATTTTATGAGTTTCTTATTATAAAGTTGCAGTCAGTTTCCAATTGGACATCCCGTTGCTCTCTCAGAATCTCATAAGCCAGTTGGAGTTAGCGGCCGGCGGCGCTGTGGGAAACTCCCTTATTTTAATTTCAATGATGGTGGAATCCTCTTCTCTTATGAGAGGTTTTATTGCTCTTGGGATAATTTAAAAAATAACAGCCTTCAATTAAAAATTAGTGTTTATATGAGGAGCGAATTAGTCTCATAACGAAATCGTTACAGGTTTGATGCTTGTCCAGTTTGAGTTTGATGATTGTCAGCGAGGGAATATTTAAATATCAGCGGTTGAAAGCCAAAGTGACTAACGAGCCATACAATAAACTTTACTACAATGCCATTCAAAATTAGCATTTTTCGAAAAAAAAATACAATTAAATTAAGCAACCGATTTAAGAGTTGATTGCATGGTTTAACATATATTTTATCACGCTGTTTTCTTCTTTACAGAACCTCCCTGTATCTTTAATGTATTTAAAAATACACGACTTGTTAGTAAAGTGATTAGTAAAATATTTGCTAGAGTTCAACCTCTCACTCTCAAAAGATTCCTTCATATGGCGACAAAGAAATCTATTGCACAGTCTCTCCTCTTACCTGCTCTTGAAATTTCAGATGTGACTTATTTCGATTTATCACATAAACTACTCAATAAACTTGAACGTTTGCAATATGTATGCATACGATTCATCTTCGATCTACGTAAGTATGACCACGTGTCCAAATATAGGGCACAGTTAAAGTGGTTGCCAGTACGCCAAATAAAACATGTTTACATACTTAGTCTTCTTAACGTGTACTCTCCCAATCATCACCATCCTATCTCCAAGACCTATTCGAACCATTAAGTCCCCACGGTCTCGAACTTCGGTCAGCCTTTGATAATTTACTCAAAAGTATTTGTCATAACACTGTTTTCTACTCCTACTCTTTCTGTGTCCATGATGCAAGAGTCTGGGACGATCTCCCAGCAAACACATATACGCAACTCGTCTTCTTTGCAATTATTTTAGACTCACCTAAAAAGTACTACTTTTCTAACAAGTAACCAGTTCTTCCCTTACTCTCTCCTTCCTCTCTTAATTTCCTCTATTCGTACGTCTTTTGTTTTCCTCTCTCAATTTCCTCTATTCGGACGTCTTTTGTTTTAAATATAGTAGTTTGTATTTTATGTAGAAACACTTATTTTTTTATTAATCTTTATTTCCACAACGCGTGCATGTACCACTGCACTGTGATTAGGTTAGTTGTAAGATATTGGCATGTGGCAATAAGCTCGCCTTTTTGTACTTTAATTTGTTGCCCTGCTTAAAATTTTATAAAACATTTTTCACATTACAGGCCTATTAATCGACGAGGAGGAAATGTATTGTGAATGCGCATTTTTTCCTAGATAATTCCCCCTCCCCCCCTCCTTCCTCAGATGATAAAGACCATTTCCAGAATGAAGTCTGTCTATGTGTCTATCTGTATGTCTACGTGTGTGTGTGTGTATTCCTCTTAGCTCTGGCGTCGGAACGCTTAATCCGATTGAGCTGAAATATTCTCATGCAGGCATCATTCGGTCATAGCAAGAGTTCAATATATTGTGGTAGAAATCGGTCTAACAGGCGGCCCGCTAGTCATATTTCAATTGCGAAATATTGGACTTACAGACTTGAATCGGTACACTGATTGATGTCTTGTGGGATCGAAATCATGATTGGAATATCTCATATACAAGCGACACAAATATTATTTAGATTTCGCTATATTAAAAAAATACTACATCAATTTTGGTTATACAGAATGCCATTATAAAACGGCGGAAAATACTACAAATATACTATGAATTAGCGCGCCGATAGGTTGGGTTGGCGCGGGGGGAGGATTTCTCGATTTTATAAAACTCATATTAGAGGCATATTAATTTTTATTCCCACAATTTATTTGAATAATTAAAATATTTTGCACGGTAATGTAGAGCAGACTTTCATCTTTATATTTATTTATTTATTTTATTTAATTAATTTACCAATTCATTTACAATGCATAGGTCTCACTAAAAATCTTATCAATAAAAACATATATGTATTATTAAAATTAAAATTAAAATTGAACACGGCCGATATGAGCATTAGCAGGTATGTACTGCTGCTGCCTAACTAAGTGCTAGGACTTCTCTAGTTTTTAGATGACATATATTCGGCGATTTGAAAAAAACAAAAATAAAAAGGAAAAGAAATATATTACCGTCACTAAATAATGATCACAACAGGAAATATTTAAAATAAAACACATACAATAAATAATCGTGTTAATAAAATAAAAATAAAATAAAACAAATTGTCAAATAATATCAAACAATATCAAACATTCATATATTCATAGTAGTTTTGTATACATTCACTGAAAAATAACATAGCAGTTACATACATACGTAAGTTCAAACTAACAAGACATTTGTTTTCCAAAATAGCTTTCAGAACCTTACAAATCTAAATGAAGGAAAATCGACCCACAGTTAATAGGTTTGGTCAATGGGTGTTAACGTAATTTATGCTGACAGAGTTTGATTAGAAAATAACATATTGTATTTATTTATTTATTTATTTATTTAAGAATTAATTACTATAAAACATTGATTAGCTTACAAAAATAGCAGGAACAGAATGGCAAAACCTTAACCTTTTGCTTATTTGTTTCTGTCACCTAACTGGGACTAGCCCGTTCTAGGGTGGACAGGAACAATATGTAGCAGTATACAAAGTGAATTTAATTTTGATTTCACGAAAGATTCAAATGTGTGACTGAAGGAAATTTTACATTCGCCGATTTAATTTCCCAACAACACTGAATGAGTCGGTGAAGATTACCACCTGTAGGATATTATTACGTACTGCAATGCTTACTTTGTACTGCAATGCTTCTTAATTGCTAGATGTTCGCGGTGAACTGTATGCGGAATCCCAGGCTGCGGTCCTGATTAGCATGGTAATACCGACTAATATGTCGATTGCCCGACCTTTCATCCGTCATTAAAAAATATAGTGGCAGTTTGGCCATCTTTGCCTTGCCATATTAATGAAGTTACCGTTATTATGCAGCAAGTGATGAAAGTAATTTCTTAAGATTCGATAGTAAACAATAAAGAAAACAAAAATAATTTGAGCACTAGTAGATATTTCTATGTGTTGTTTTTTATATCTGTTTTTTACTCACATCGAAATATCAACTAAAGTGCCGTGGCGTACCTAAAAAAATGGGTCCTAGTGCGAAATTTAACGGAAGGCCCCTCCCCATATTAAATATAATTACTGTATACCTACCTACATTATACATTTATATTCGGGAGTTAATGGGCCCTTGCTGAGTTGGCCACGAAGACCCATTCTGATCAGGGTTGGTCACACTCACGGGTCAACACCCATCCGACGGCCTCCACGCATGAAGTGCGAGCCTGGTTAGGACTCTGGCCCTTAGGGCTAGTTTCCCCTAGGAATCAAACTTCTGGCGCTCCTGGACGGTCTGCGCACCGTGCGACATAAGCCAATCGTTTGCGCACCCTGACTAACAGTCGGGGGAGTCCGGAAGCAGTACTGTTTCCTATAGAGCGGGGGCGGTTGCGGACCTTACGGCGACTGCTCTTGAAGCGACCATCGGCTACCCGATCCTGGGTGAACAGCCGGGCAAAGGATGCCGTGGTCCGCGATAGATTCGGTATACACCGTTTCACCGCTTCGTAAGGGAGAGGACCGCGCAAGCGACCTCGAACTTGTAACCAATTGAGAGACTGGAGTAATCTGGTCGCAATTGGGAGTAAGGGCGTGAGCAGTGGCGGATCCAAGAGGGGGGGAGGGCTAAGGGGCTGAAGCCCTCCCCCCCCCAAAACATAAATAAACAAAACTTTTAGATTTGTTACTGAACTGTATATTAAAAATCTGTTAGTTCAGTCTAATTTAGTAGGCCTATTATACCTAATTGCTTAATGTAGTTGCGCTACAGGTTATTCTGGAATTATTGTTATTTAATGATATAGCTATTAGCGAGACCGACCCTCAGCCCCCCCCCCCCCCCCCCCCCAAATAAAAATCCTGGATCCGCCACTGGGCGTGAGTGTAAGCCCGCTGGGTAACACTCCTGACTATCACGCGGTTAAGGCGTTGGCCACTTACGGGTTTGTGGCGGAGCTTAACGATGGACTGTTTTGTCCAAGTCTTCTGCGCTCACTCCAGGGAGATAGAACGACCAATCATTAAAACTTCCTTAGGTGACGGGGTCGCCCGCTGTAGTGGACAACCCTAGTATTGTAGCCCACGGTATAAATCGGCGTATTTATTTGAGGGCATTGCCTCGAACATGTTGCTGATCAAGTTCCCAAAGACTTCAGCACAGGTATACTGTGACTTCAACAAGATAGGCGGAATCACATAGAAACATTGTTGCGGGAGAATGTTTGAAACATTTGTTCCTTTAACACGCATTATTGTTAAAATTGTATTACTGAATTATATTTCTCCACCTTTGAATTTTGGTGAGAAATAAAAAAAAAATATGTCGATCTTTATTAGTTTAATTTGAGTACAACTATTAGGTACGAAATTGGTAAGACTAAAAAATATCCATATTATTACAAATGTAGCAATTTTTGCATATCTACGTAATGTATTGCAATAATACGATCGAATACATTTCTATAAAGGGTTTCGTCTTGATTGCACCCTGCGAAATCATCGATCAGTTTTGAGACATTCATTTTTCGGCTTCCTTAGCTTTCTAGCAGAGTAGAATGAAAAGTCGATCGTAGACATAAGTTCCATTTTGAGCCTCCGAACTACCATGGGCCCTGGTGCGCTGTACTGACTGCACCGGATTAGTTACGTCATTGGTTCTTGCATTATGTTCATAAAACAAAATAACAGTCCTCCAATCTTTTATACTACAATAGTATTTTTTTGTATACTTTGATGGCACACTGCTCGATAAAAAGGTATGAAATCACTGCATCCTCTAACTCAAAATCTTGCTACATACTCCTTTTTACACGACTGCCGGACAAAAAAGAATGTAAAGTGTTCAGGGTTCATCTAGGTATGCTCTCCGTTTTTATTCCTCTATAAATTCTAAACGCTCGAACTGATTTAGAAGTATGTGGTATTGTTTAAATCGTTATGTAATCTCGAGTATCATAATGTACCTTAACTGTCAATATATTAAGTGAATAGTTGTCCAAATAGCCAAATCTCCAAACGCCAATAAATTAACATAAATATATCGTGTCCACTGTCAAATGAAAGGTCTTTTTGAGTAATTCCGAAAATGTATGTATCTATATGGATAAATACATAAACCACAAATATTTGATATAAAAATCCGTAAAAAAATTATTTTTAATACAGTTGTTCACTATTTGTAACAGCAGTCGTGCTCTTTATTCCTTTTAACCCTTCGAGTAGCGGCGTAATTTCACGGCAGACCGCGGCAATTTATTGGAATTTCTTGCAATATCTCATAAAAAGTACTATAACTATGGAATTACTATAGCAATCATAAAAATAATAAATGTGCAATGATCGCATTGAAATTTCGTATATAGAATTTTGAAATCTCATTTTGTAAAACAATTAGATAATTGTGAATAAATATGAGAAATTCGAAAAAGTGAAGAAAAAATCGGCATTTCTAACTTGTACTTATCTTACGGAAATATACGGAATCCTATTTAGAAATTTTAAATACTATCGTGATCTTTATTAGATTCTCTATCAAAGGTAATATTTCGTTTTACTTAGTTACATACAAAAATATTTAGATATTAGCTCATAAAAACCAATAAAATTTTTGATGATTTTCTCAAAAAAAAAAAAAGATGTTTGACAATGGAATTTTACGAGAAATATCTGCGAAATGACGCGCGAAATTATTATAGCGGCCGTCTATGTATCTATGATAATAATGAGATATGTGGTATGGATTTTAGGATGCGTTCAAATTAGAAAATAATATTACTGTGCGCTCCAGGAGCAAGCCGCCAATCTTGGTAGTTAAGTAGTCAACGGTGTTCTGATGTGCAACCAAATTTGGTCGTTACGTAGCCGAAGGGTTTTATATTTACTTGGTATTAATATTTTTAATTAATATTTTATCTTACATAAAAATATCAACTAAGGTACTGTTCCTGCATTATGTTCACATGCCAAAAGTTAAGACACTCTTTTCTGTTTGCTTAAAAAAAAATTTATTTTATTTAATCACGCCAAACTCTCACATCTTACACTATACCTCTGTACAATGTTGTACAAACTTGTATAAATGAAATAAGTATGTTTAATGCAGAGTTAATGCCTTTTCCATCGCAATCAAGACAGATGTTAAACGTGCTTAACCCTGACGAGTATTAGATGCATTATAAACGCAGTTTAGTTTGTTAAATTACAGGCGAGTATTCGCAGAGAAGCGGCTAGGCCAGTCGGGGCGACTTCGTGATACAAGTTTAAGGAAGTTTATTTAACGTAGATATATCAAATGTTACTTTATGTTATTTTTCGAAAAACTTACAGCGTTTTGTAGTTAATGCTAACACATATTATACGAATCTGACGCCATGTTTTCAAAATTAAACTAAATATTTTGTTACAGCCACCCCCCTTGACGCGGCGGGTAAGCACCAACGGTTCAGCGCCAAAACGCGATTCACGCCCGCCTATGTATTCATTTGGGAGCTAATGGGCCCTTGCTGAGTTGGCCACGAAGACCCATTCTGTTCAGGGTTGGTCTCACTCACGGGTCAACACCTATCCGGCGGCCTCCACGCATGAAGTGCGAGCCGGGGCAGCACTCTGTCCTTAAGGATAGTTTCCCTTAAGAGTTAACCTTCTGGCGCTCCTGGACGGTCTGCGCACCGTGCGGCGTAAGCCAATCGATTGTGCACTCTGGCTAACAGTCGGGGGAGTCTGGAAGCAGTACTGTTTCCTATAGAGCGGGGATGGTTGCGGATCTTACGGCGACTGCTCTTGAAACGACCATCGGCTACCCGATCCTGGGTGAACAGCCGGGCAAAGGATGTCGTGGTCCGCGATAGATTCGGTTACACCGTTTCACCGCTTCGCAAGGGAGAGGACCGTGCAAGTGACCTCGAACTCGTAACCAATCGAGAGACCGGAGTAATCTGGTCGCAATTGGAAGTCAGGGCGTGAGTGTATGCCCGCTGGGTAACACACCCGGTTATCTCGCGGATAAGGCGTTGGCCTCTTACGGGCATGTGGCGGAGTCTTCAAGTCTTTTGCGCTCACTTCACGGGAGATAGAACGAACAATCGTTAAAACTTCCTGAGGTGACGGGTTCGCCCGTTGTAGTTGACAACTATATTTGTGTATCCATCTACACGATGAGCTAATGGGCCCAGTGCAGTTGGGCCATTATGAACATGTGTTAGGGTCGGCCCAACTCACAGCTAAGCACCGATCCGGTAGCTTCCACGCAGAAGTGCGAACCCGGGTAGGACACTGTGTCTGCGGGCCAGTTCCCCTGGAAATCCCTCTTCGGCCCGTAACCAGTAACAAGTCGGGAGGCCGAAGAAATCTGTCCGAAACTAGTAGTAAGGGAGCGAGGACGCCCGCTGGCGGCAAACCCAGTGTCTCGCGATAAGGCGTTGGCTTCTTACGGGCGACTGGCCTAACTAGGCAGGCGTAAGTAGACTGTTTCGTCCCAAAGTTATCTACGCTCACCTTACGGGAGACAGAATGATCAATATCGTTAAAACTTGTTGGGGTGACCGTTGTAGTTGACAATTCCAAGTATCCATCTTCACGCAATTTACTCGTTGTGCATGTGACTTGTAATTTGTTATCACACCCATAGCTCAAAATGTCTTTTAGCGCTTCCCCTTTGAGTTTTTTCTGTATCCGCGGCTGGTTACAGCGCAAGGAGTGAAATGAAATGAGAATGAAAAAATGAGGGGGAGGGCAGATTTGGCGCGCGCAGGGACAAAGGGGGGGGGGGGGGGTTGTCTGGTTGCTGGGAATGTCTTGGGGTGACACGGTCGATTTTCTTCTCATGTATTTGATTGTGTGCGTTCAAACACTTTTATGAAATCAATAAATCAGACTAAAATTACACACAAAAATCACCACAGGCTCGCTGTGCGATGTTCTGCAACTTGATTCTTTAGGGTGCATATTTAAAATTAACCTATAAAAAAATCACATAATACATAACTCCACTACATAATAATCAAGTATATTGTTTTGAATGAATGGATTTAAAGATTATTTCAATGTGGAATGAGAAAGAAAATCACAAGCTAAACATTTAGAAACCCGTGGCGACACAAACGGTGAAAGCAGTAAAACGGATTAGCTGACCATCGCGATAATACATGTACACTTAGAGGTGTCAACTACAACAGGCGAACTCGTCACCCTATGAAGTTTTTACGATATTGATCGTTCTGTCTCCTGTGAGATTAGCGTAGAAGACTTTGGGACGAAACAGTCACGCCACTCGCTCGTAAGAAGCCAACGCCTTCCCGAGAGACACTGGGAATGTACACCCAGCGAACTCGCGCCCTTAATATCAGTTTAGGACATACTCCGGCCAGTTCCGACCTCCTTACTGGTTACGGGTTCGAGGTAGCTTGCGCTGTCCTCTCCCTTATGCAAGCGGTGATTCGGAATTAACCGAATCTATCTCGGATCACGGCGTCCTTTGCCCGGCTGTTCTCACCCGGGATCGGCTAGCCGATTGGTCGTTTCAATAGCGGGTGCCGTAAGGTAAACCACTACCCCCGCTCTATAGGAGGCAAAGCCGTTTCCAGACTCCCCTGTTTATCAATCGAAATGCACTGTCGATTGGCTGACGCCGCAAGGTCTCCAGTCCAGGAGCGCCCGAAGGACGATTCTCAGGAGAACTGCGAGTGAAAAGTGGGAGGCGGGAAGCTACTTGGAGGCTACCGGATGGGTGCTGACCTGTGATTTATGCCGACCCTAACACATGGGTCATAATGACACAACTGCACTGATCCCATTAGCACCCAACTGCACTGGGCTTATGATATGTACAGTTTGAAGGCGCATCTGCGGGAAAAAAAACGTTTGGGTCATCCCACGACTTTCCAGGCCAGTATACACCCCCGCCCCCCCACGCCAACCCCTTTGCAACCCCCGGGTCAACCATCCTTGCACCCCCCGCCATATATAAAAAATCGGTTAAAAAATAAAATCTATGAGCGCCCTCTCTCAGCCGGCAGATGGACCCGGCTGGGTTCCACTGCGACGCCTGCGGGCAGTGCGGTTCGTTTCTTATCTAAGGGCTGGGTTGGGCTAAACGCCATCAGATCGCGTTAATGTTTAATTAAAATATATAGCTTGTATATTAGATATTACAACCAAAATTTCACAATGTGGTGTCGGTCTAACAAGGCACTTGTGTACCAAATTTTAAATTCTAAGTCTAATATTTAAAGATTTAATATATGACTAGGGTGCCCTTTTGTGGTCCGATTTCAACCACAATCTTTTCAACTCTTGCCATAAGCAAACGATGCCTCCATAACAAATTTTAGCCCTACCATATGTAGAACGCATGGGCGCTATCATCAAGACAGACAGACAAACAGAGACACAGACAGACCTCAATCTGGAAATGGTCGTAGTCATCTCAAGGGGCTTAAAATATATACTATATACACCTCTTTTTCATCTCATTTTTCTTTTATTTTTGTCTTCATCTCGAAAGCAGTTATCCAAAGGCTGAATAAATAAGAATAAATGAAATCGTGTAGCATTTTCTTCAGCTATCCATACAAAAGTACCGAATATACCAATATACATTCATTAGCATAGAATATGTAATGCTGGTAATAAATCACCTAAAAATTGCTGAAAATCAGGCGATATTGATAAAACACAATAAAATAGTCGTCAATCTTTACCACTTCCCATTACGACATGCGAGCGACATTATCCAATACACGAACTAGGGATAGTGGAGAGTATCGAGAGAGCATTGACCTCGTTTATAAATTGATTATTAGAGAGTGATAGGGATCTCGTTTTAATACGTCGAAGGGACTGTAGGTTGGTCAGACCGATTTGAGTTTTTCGGATGATAACATTTTGATAAAATCGCTAATTGTACGTAGTTTTCACGAAAAACTATTTTTTATTGAAAATTATATTTGCTAAATTTCTATGATAAAAATAGTTAACGAAATCATAATTTATTTATTTTGTGAGCTGATTTCCGATTGAGTTTTTCGAATGAATACATTCTGGAAATATCGCTTATTGTGTGTTTTCCAGTGATAAAAATAGTGGACGAAATCATAAATATCTTTTAAATATTTGTCTTTTCTTCTCTTAAGTATTTGTCTTTTCATCTTATGGAGGATATAAAAGCTAAAATTATTAATTGTTAAATTGAACTTTTTATCAATCAATTTGCTCTTCTATTTGTGAAAAAATACAGCTTTTTTACTGACCAATTATTATATATATTATCAACCCATAACATCGAATGAATAGATCTAATGACAAGCTAATAGGAAGATAAAGGGAACGTTGAACTCTCTTTTTGGCTGACTTGCGCATTTTCTTTGCTAAGTCGGCTTGAATTCTCTCTGATCTTTTATTCATCCGCTGTAATACGTAGCTTTTCTCCCCTCATATTTCCTAATTATTATTCCTTTCACTGTTCATACTCGTTGACCGCCCCCAATTCCAATAATGGAATGGATATCAATTGTAATACTTACAAATCCTATCTTTAGTTTTGATTTTAATGAAGAAGTCCGGTACAGAGAGATCTTGTAACCACATACCGGACCAGAGTCTGTTCAACGAGAGGTATTGATTCCAGAATAGAGAGATCATGTAACGAAAGGCTGGAGTAAGGTTCTAATTTGGGAAAAAGGGATTTCTGGTTATTGGCCTTACAACTAAATTTGCAGTTTAAAGATGAATGCGATGATTACTATAATCGATAATTATATCTAAGTATAAGTGTACGAAATCAAAAAAGTGTTTAAATAGAAGTTACAGAAAATATAACATCGTCACAATTTCATAGAGATGTGTTAGACGTACTATTGTCATTGGTTTTGGCACTTCCTTTGAGTTTGCTTTGAAATATTTACTCCACGGCCTCATCCACTTCGGTTGCCATGACTGATATCATCATATCAAATTCCATACTACATAGTTTAACTATACATGCTGAAATATTTGCATGCGCTTGTCATATTTCTGTTATGATTTACGTCCTCTCATAATAGTTTGGAAAACTGAAAAGTTTCATTATTTTTTTAATACTCTCCCTCTAATGTCGGCTATAATTTTCCAATTTGATTTATCCATCATTTTTAAATGGTTGTCCATTTTCAAGAGTTTTAGAATTACAGAAAAGAGTAAAATCGTATTGTCCAAAATCAGATCACTGAAGTTAAGCAGCGTCGCGCGAGTGGTCGGTACTTGGATAGGTAATCGCCCGAATACTGCCACACGATGTTATAAAAGCCGGCCGCCTGTAATATAGTCGTTGACGGCAGGTGGGCCTTTACCATTAGGGGGTATCAAGAAAATAAAAATAAAACTTTTGGATATTATTAAATTTTCTTATATGAGAGAATATTTTACATAAAATAGTGGAGTGGAAATTGTCTATTTTGAGGAAAAGCGTTTTCTAATTTATGTTTGACTCAATAACAAAGGTCAGCTCACTAAGAAAAAGGAAGCAACTCGTTGGCTTTTCAAAACGGGTAGGAACTGGAAAACATTATTGTACTTCAAAATAATTTATTATTTACAATATTATACGACATTTACCTAATTTATTATAACAAAAAAAATACTTTTAAATCACTGTTCATTTAATTATAAGTCTGATATATATTAAGTAGCTTCCATTGCATAACTTATCTAAATATAAAATATATTAAACAAAACTTAACATTCATAAAATAATATCACTGTAAACGGTTGAATATGGCAATAAATGTCGACTGTTGTCTTTGATATAAAAATAGAGGCGATGTACATTAAAATAATAGTAATAATAATAGAATCCTAACTTCATTAGATATACAATAATGCTGTCCTAATATTGTCAAATGCGTCTATAAAAATATATAAAAAAATCTCTGCCATAACGCATACCTACTCTTTCAGAATAATATTAAAAATACAAATTTGACATACATCAGTCAGCTATTGAACTATCCTTGAGGTTCTTACTAACCAGGATAATGAGAGAGTTAAAGGCTATGTTTTCTTGTTCTTTTACCTATTTGGCATGGACGCGTGGACTCTGACGAAATCGTCATGCAATATGATTCAGGTATCCAAATACTGAATATACCGAGAGATGCTGTCTGCCGATAGATGTTGTGTACTGATAAAGTTCGAAACAAATTGATAGTTCCAATGTTCTTAACGGTTTTGTGAAGCTTGGACCTGATTTTAGGTCAGTTCAACTCACGTTTTAGCTCCCATCCGGTAGCCTCCTCGAAGAGAAACTAACCTGGAAGGGGCACTCTGCCTGCAACTGCAACATACAGTCGTAGACAGGTTGGGAGTGTTGACTACAACGGGCGAACCCGTCACCCCACGCTGCTATAACGATATAGATCGTTCATACAGCCGTGGGATGAGCGTAGAAGACTTGGGGACAAGACAATCTACTGTCTAGTTCACCAGCAACCCGTTAGAGACCAACGCCTTACGGCGAGGCACAGGGAAAGGTAACCAGCGGGCAGCCTCACCCCCTAACTACCAGTTTTGGCAGAATATCTCCGTCTGGAATTAATCTTCAGGATACCTCCGTCCTCCCAACTGGTTACGGGTCCGAAGTCGCTTACGCAACCTCTACTTGTTGTATTACAGCGGCAAATCAGTTTGAATTTATCGCGGACCTGGCCGTTCTTTGCCCGTGGTGCCGCACAGGATCGAGTGGCCCAAGGTCATTTCAAGAGTGAAACATCCAACCCCGCTGCTCAGGAAACAGTGTATTTCCATAGTCGCCAGACCCCTTCAGCAATTAGTCAGAATGCACGACCGATTGGCTTCGCCGACCGGTGCGCAAACCGTCCAGTGGCGCCGGGATGCAATCCCGCCGGGAGAAATCGGTCCACCAGCTCTGAGGCCTAAGACACGGGAGTCTTACCCGGGGTAGCCTTTCACTGGAGAAGGCTTCTGAATAGGAGCTGAATCGTGAGTTGAGCCGATGCGTAGAGTCGTAAACAGTTAGGATCGAGGTTCCGGTACGGGGGAATGCCTCGGCTGGAACTGAACGGTTTGTGCACCGTGCGGCGCTAGCCAATCAACTGTGCAATCAGGCGGATAACCGGGGAAGTCTAGAAACGTACGTTTTCTAAGCATCGGGGGTAGAGATTGACCTAACGTCATATATATATTTATAGTAACGATCAGTTACTCCCCCCCCCCCCGATCCCGTGTGAGCTTGACTGGCAAAGGGCGCCTCGGTCCACGATAATTTTGACCTTGAAATAAAGGCCGCGCAAGCAACCTCGAATCTGTAACGAGACTGGAGGATAAGGAAATCCTTCTAAATCTGGTAGTAAGGATGCGAGGATTACCCGCTGGGCTGCACTTCCCAGTGCCTCTCGGTTAGGCGTTAGACTCTTAGACTAATATCACGATATTGTTATAACTCCCTGGGTATGCGGGTTCATTAGTAGTAATTGACACTCCTTAATGATACTCCAAAGAATAAGAGAAGCATTTGAGATGCTCACGATGATGCAACAACGAAACTTGAATATTTTACCTTGAATATTTTACCTAGTGCCACGTGCTCCTATAGGTGCTGCTGCTGCAATTTATGTATATAGGTATTTAATTTAGTAATGCAAATATGTATGGGTAAACGATTTCAGCTTAGGAACTATGCAGAAAGTTATTTTAAACATTGAATCAATAACAGAAAATTAATTAATAGTCCAGTGGCAACGTCACTTAACTAGCCTGGGACCTGTTCTAAAGTAAACATTTAATTTTGAGTGTGCTTGCTAAAAACTGTGTTTATAAAAATGCCATATATCCTTTCGTCAATGAAATTATTATTATCATATTGACAAATTAAAATAATCAATTTATCACGAAAGAATAACGAAGCAGAAACTATATTATAAACTACTAAATACTTTAAATTAGGAGTTGAGAATAAAATGTTAACAAAGAAAATCGAATAAAAATAAAAAAATCATTAGGAATAATATAGTCGATTTAGAAAAATACAAATCTAAAAGAAAATTTAGCCCTGCATTTTTCTTATAGCCAAGATTAAGATTTATAAAAATAAAACAGATTACTTCTTAATATAAGAAAAACAGATTACTTCTTAATATAAGAAAAGAAAAGAAATTAATTAATTAAATAAAATATATAATACATAATAATATAAAATTCAAAATATTGAAATGTTCAGATTTATCAGAATGTTGAAATTCTACTACGCCAACTTGTAATAAACGCATTTTTTTGGTATTATATATACATTTCAGCTTATTACCCTATGTCTAGATGTAGATGGAGCATCATTTAAAAACAAATTTGACTGCCAGCTGTTTCATAGGCTGCTTCATGGAACCCATAAGATACTTTTGATACGACCCGTTAAGGTATGGATGGAACCTATAAGATACTCCTACATAAACATTTTCAGCAACTTATATTATTGTTGCCCAACCAACTTCTCCTTACGGAGTAGGTATCCGTCGGCGTAGCATTTGCAAAGGTGGTAGAGGATCGATCGTAATTACATCACGGAGAAGGAGGAGGTAAAAAAAAGGAGTTTGCTGAGCAATATTAGCATAGGGTCAAAGAGCGAATAACTCAGCCGTCAAACGATACCCAGACGGAGGCTACAAACTTTACCATTACAATCACAAATTCAGGCCGTGCCTACCATACAATACGATCATTGATCGTTTCTAGAGATAATTAGTCAAAAGAATGATTTAAAATGGAACTAGCTGAGAATATCAAAGAGGAAGTTACGTCTTCGGATACGGATAATCGATGTATCCATTAGAAAGGAAACTTAGT
The DNA here is from genome assembly GCA_944548615.1 of Micropterix aruncella. Taxonomy (NCBI): domain Eukaryota; kingdom Metazoa; phylum Arthropoda; class Insecta; order Lepidoptera; family Micropterigidae; genus Micropterix; species Micropterix aruncella. Next base: position 22,839,843 of record OX155962.1, read on the forward strand.
CGCACGAATAAAGTATTTTATTATTATTATTATTAGTGTCCTAGTTATATAGAGCATTTTATAAAATATTTACTGATTCATTTCAATAATAACACCGGTCTCCTCTACCCGCGCAAATCGTATCCTTCCCTCCTCTAAAATTCCCTTCACTTGCGAAAGAGGACTGGGAATTTCATAATAATAATTTAACTTCTATTCTTGACCACTCTGTGAACCGTAATGCCCCTGCCAGCGTCCAGCTGTCATCCTTCCAGGTGGCGGTCCATGAATACTTCTCGGGTGTTTACCCAAAATCTACCCATGTCGACCCGGTTCACAGAGAAAACGCATTTAAGGCAAAGCTCCGTAGGCAAAAGCGGCTACTTCGTCGCCAGTTACGTGAAGCCAAGAAAGCCGGGGATAAAGCCCTCTGCCACAACTTCTCGCGCGCGTACCGCTCTATACTAAAACTCATACAGAGCGTAGCAACGCAAAACGACAAACGCAAGGCAGCATTTCTCAAATCCAAAGAGGAAGCCCGGTTCGACAAAAACCGTTTTAACTACAGCAAAACGGTTTTGTCTGCCGCCAAGGGAAAAATCCAAATCCCGGAAGATATGGCCACGGAATACTTTTCGACCACGTATGAGGACCCAATGCGGCTCCATAATTACAGCCCTCCGCCGGGCATTACACCTCCGCCCCTGCCTACGGTAGCTTTTGCTTCTCAACCTCCATCACTAGATGAGATTCTTAATCAAGTAAAGAGGAAGCCGTCGGGCTCTACTCCGGGTCCCGATGGTATTCCCTATTTAGTATACAAAAAATGCCCCTGCCTTCTGCAATATTTAGGATCCATCTTCCGAAATATATGGAATAGCGGTGTAGTCCCACAGAATTTTGGCCGAGCGACAGTCATCTTAATTCCGAAGGTCCCAGTTTGCACCGGACCAAAGGATGCTCGGCCCATTGCTCTCACAGACACTGTGGCCAAAATCTTTTTTAGCATAGTCCACACGAGGATGAGCGAATTCATGCACCGGAATGAGTACCTTGGAGTATCAGTTCAAAAAGGCTTCATGCGCGGCGTCTCGGGCTGCCTCGAGCACAACTCTCTCCTGGCTGCTGCCATCAAGGATGCGAGACAGCACGAACGCCAAATCAATGTATGCTGGCTCGACCTAGAGAATGCCTTTGGGTCAGTCCGACACAGTCTCCTCCACTTTGCACTCCGCTGGTACAACTTCCCACCAGTCGTGCGTGACATTGTAGCCTCCTACTACAACTGTCTGACTTTCCATGTTAAAACGCAAGAATGGACTACCCGCTCTATACCATATTCAATTGGACTATTTCAGGGCTGTTGCCTCTCCCCGACGATTTTTAATATAGTTTTTAATATACTTCTGGAAAGCCTGAGCCAGTTTGACAGGAAGTGGGGCTACCGTTTTAAAACAGACGGCCAATACACCTCGTCGTGCCTCGCTTTTGCCGACGACCTAACTTTCATCACCAGAAGCCCCAAGCAGCTTTCCCTGCTATTACAGAAAGTGGAGCTTTTCTGCGACTGGTCAGGCTGTATAAAAGTGAAGCCCTCCAAATGTTTTTGCCTTGGACTCGCCCGCATGGGCACAAAATTTACATCCTATGACCCCAAATTGGTCTATAAGGGCTCTAATATCTCCCTTATAGACCCAAACAATCATTTCAAATTCCTCGGCAGAAAAATCACCCATCAGGGAAAAGACGTCTCGGGCGATCATGTTATAGAGCATTTCAAAAGTTGCCTGGCGAAAATAGATGCCTTGCTAATTTCTGGCCCTCGTAAGGCCTGGATCTATGACAATTATCTAACGTCACATTTGTCATGGCCCTTTCTTATTTACGATTTTACCAAAACCCAACTGTCCCGTCTAGATGCACTGGTGACAGCTAGTTTAAAATCCTGGCTGTCCTTAGCCAAACCAGCTGACCCCTCGACTCTCTTCAGGTCCAAACAAAATTTTGGGCTAGCGCTTAAACTGCCCTCTCTGCTCTACGCCAACTCCAGAATAACCAAAAATTCGATTCTGTGCAATTCCAAAGATCCGGCAATATCGAAGCACGTAATAAGTGGCTGTAGTGATTCAAATGAACTACAAGCCCGCGTAGACTTCCACAAAAGGTTCCTTACTGGAATCAGCCAGAATGGCACTGGTCTGGGGTATGGCAGTACAACCACGAGCGACGTGGACTTGAAGAAGTCTCTTTTGCGGGGAGATTACGACAGCAAGAGTATGGCTCATGCTATTGGCCTTCAATGCCAGAATGACTGGACAACAATTGGTGACTTTTGCATTCCGCCTCCAATGCACTGGAAGGTAATGCTCTATGACTGGACGCCAGAGATGCTGAAATTTTATTTGAATGCCTTTCAGCATACACTTCCAGACCCCAGTAACCTCGCTCGTTGGAGCTTTGCCGAGGATAGTTCTTGTCCCCTCTGTAGCAATACCCCTTGCACAGCTAGACACATTCTAGCTGGCTGCAAGGTGGCCTTAGATCAAGGACGGTACACTTACCGCCATGACAAAGTTCTCGCTGTTATTCGCGAGGTAATTAGTCTCTCAGTGGCTCGAGCCAACAAGGGTTTGACAGTATCCTCCAAACCCCCAATACAGTTTGTGCGGGATGGCTCTAAAGGCAAAAAACATTTAACTACAAAACCTTTCTCAATAATCGAGAAAGCTACAGATTGGACTCTGGAGGTTGATTCGGTCTCTAAGCAGTATAAATTCCCTGAAAGTCTCGGATGCACAGCCCTCCGTCCAGATATAACTCTTTACTCTCTATCTCGGAAGGTGGCTCTTATTGTAGAATTAACTGTTCCATGGGAATCAAATATCCCAAAAGACCACGAGTACAAATTAAATAAATACCATGATCTTGCAAATGCCGTAACCCGGAACGGCTTCACTGTTCACCTTCACGCGGTGGAAGTTGGCGCTCGTGGCCTGCCAGCTAAATCTCTATTTCACCTCTTTAAAGATCTTGGCCTTTCCAGAAAAATAATCAACTCTTTCTTAGAAAAATTATCTAAAACTGCGATTTGCGCATCTCAAATTCTATGGCTTCGAAGGGGGAGTGAATGGGTGGCAAGGTGAACGCTCACATGTGGCAAGACAGCTGTCCTAAACCTACCACAGCCGGTTCGTAAGTCCGGAATCCACTGCTCACCCCCCAGAAGTGTAAAAAATAGTATTATGATGGGCCCGACTCCGGTCGGTGAATTCCATGGCAGCTCCGTTTGTATTTATTTATTATTATTAAACCCTGTTATTTAATTAACCCGTACAGTATTACTGATCGCACCAGTGCGTCTGTGTTCGCAAGACATATGGCGATCCTGTGATACAAAACAAATGTATATATATATATATATATATATATATATATATATATATATATATATATATATATATATATATATATATATATATATATATATATATATATATATATATATATATATATATATATATATATATATATATATATATATATATATATATATATATATATATATATATATATATATATATATATATATATATATATATATATATGTCGTCATCAATGTGGTGTACAAAACAAATGATATAAGATATATATATATATATATATATATATATATATATATATATATATATATATATATATATATATATATATATATATATATATATATATATATATATATATATATATATATATATATATATATATATATATATATATATATATATATATATTCTTTTTAGAATTGATCAATAAGATGATTATAAAGTAAATAATTATAAAAGCCACTTACATCGTGACGATGACGATATATATATATATATATATATATATATATATATATATATATGTATATATATATATATATATATATATATATATATATATATATATATATATATATATATATATATATATATATATATATATATATATATATATATATATATATATATATATATATATATATATATATATATATATATATATATATATATATATATATATATATATATATATATATATATATATATATATATATATATATATATATATATATATATATATATATATATATATATATATATATATATATATATATGTCGTCATCAATGTGGTTGAATATTTTTGGTGCTATTAGTATAATTGTCCGCTATGCGACTTGTATAAAATATAGCATTTAGTAAAAAAGATTTAACAATTTGAATAAGTACATACATAGCTTAAATACTTGATTAGTCATAATACCCACGGACAAGTCTCTAGTTTTAGTAGGGAGGTGTACCTAAATGGTGTAAGTACAAAATAGTCCTACGACATTTTGTCTAAAATTGACTTTGGTTTTTGGCTCTCGCCTCTTATACTATAGGCTACGGCTCGGTATTTACGAGTTACGAGCTGAGATCACGATAGAAGCGAGCAGCTAAGGACGGATTATTCATAAGGCCACGGCGGGGGGCATTTGTGGTGCGCCTCGGGTAGGATAATTGCCTGATTTCCAATTTGACATTCAATCCGTTGTAATTGGTACGATCGTTGAATTAATTCGGGCCGTTTTCGGGTTAACAGAATTCAATTACATGGACGAACAATGTGTTAATCTCTTACGCGCAGGTCGACGAACGAGAGCACATTCGGTTACTCTGTAGCGGAAGACTAAGGGGGAAAGAAATATATTATTATTTTATTATATTAAAATTCGCAAAGAAGGTTTAAAATTCGAAGCAAACCAATTCGTTATACAACATCGTTTCATAGAATGCACTTAACGCTGCCCGCAAAAAATACTGTAGTTTACGGAGCTAATGGGCCCATGATGGGTTGGCCACGAAGACCCATGTGTTCAGGGTCGGTCACACTCACGGGTCATCACCCATCCGACGGCCTCCACGCACGGGGTGCGAACCTGGGTAGGACTCTGGTCTTGGTCAGTTTCCCCTGGGAATCAAACCTCTGGCGCTCCTGGACGGTCTGCGCACCGTGCGGCGCAAGCGAATCGATTGTGCCTCAGTCGGGGGAGTCTGGAAGCTGTATTGTTTCCTATATATAGAGCGGGGGTGGTTGCGTACCTTACGGCGACTGCTCTTGAAATGACCATCGGCCATCCGATCCTGGGTGAACAGCCGGGCAAAGGACGCCATGGTCCGCGATAGATTCGGTATTCACCGTTTCACCGCTTCGTAAGGGAGAGGACCGCGCAATCGACCTCGAACTCGGAACCAATCGAGAGACCGGAGAAATCTGGTCACAATTGGAAGTAAGGGCGCGAGTATCGGGCCCGCCAGGTAATCATTACTGGCTATCTCGCGGTAAGGCGTTGGTCTCTTACGGGTTGTGGCGTAGCTCGACGGCGGATTGTTTTTGTCCAAAGTCTTCTACGCTCACTCCAGGGAGATAGAACGACTAATCGTTAAAACTCCCTATGGTGACGGGCTCGCCCGTTGTAGTCGACAACCCAAGTTGTAGTTTACGGACTTTCAAATATTTCTTGACACTACTCCACTAAATTGCTTATATCAACGTAAATTTACGTTTTGAAAGGGACAAAAACAGATATGGTGGCCGAATCACATGTAATTGAAACTTAGTTAAACTTATAGTTACCCCCATTATGCCCCAGTTATGGGGTAGCTCGGGGGTTATTTTGAGATAAAAGTAGATTTTAAGATATCGCCCGGGGATATATCTCAAAATGATGCTCAATAATTTGTGGTTGCCAGTACGCCAAAGGAGAATCGTTCCATATACTTGCTTTCCTCTATCGTGTACTCTCCCAATCAACACCATCCTATCTCCACGAGCTTTTTAAACCATTATGTTCCCACTGTCTCGTACTTCGGTCAGCCTCTGACAGTTTACTAAAAACTATCAGAGGCTGACCTCACCTTAAGGATTACTACCCTTAGGATTATTACGGAAAGCTTCGCGTAAAAAAAAAATTTTTTTCTGTATCGATTGGTATCCAAAACGAATTTTGGTCAAAACTTTACTTAATGAGTTTTAAGACTTTATTTCATGAGAACTCTTCTTAGTCAGCCCTGTAAGGTTGTCCTATGCTACACATATATAATATTCTCCTGGTATACCAGTGGGCCAGATCAGGGTCAATCCTGACTGAGGTAGTACGATATAATTAATCTGGAGGTTAGAAATGTCACAAACGCGAATGAATATCACTCTATCCATAAAAGAAGGCTTTTTAATGAAATTTCATAATAGTCGTCGTGGAAGCCTTAAAAGGAAAACTAATTTCGCTCCGTTATGAGAATTAACAAGTAAATGCAATGACATTGTTAGTTAGCCACCGCCGATTAAGCAATGTAATGGCGACGACTTATGATTGATATACATGGATGCATTCGGAGACATCCCGTCAACAGGCACAACTAGAGACAGCGATCAATCGATTGATATAAAGTATTTCGCTATTTATTTTAAAATATCTCAAACATGCTCCAAGAGTCACACAATTCAAAACAAGTAATCATCAAATATTTGGAAATTATATGTACAAATAATTGGAAGTTACACATTTGGAAGTAATACATTTTTATACATTTGTATTGGTGTTCTCCTTAAAACAGGTACTGCCTAGTTAGGAGAGACGAAAATTATGTTTAAATACTAACGGTTTTTTTGTGATCTAATAAAATAAAATAAAAATAAATAATTATTATTTATTATTATTTGTTGGGGCTTTTCTAAGGTCTTTATGAGCCTTGTAACACTGCTACCATTGCTGATGTATTGTGTTCGCCACCTACTATAGTTCTGTGCTAAGCCTCGTGTTATTTAAAAACCGCAACAGCCTTTTGGCGCCAGATTGTTTTACCTCCTCGGGTTGGAGGTAATGACCACGCAAGTGGGTGTATCTTTTACGCATTAGCAAGCCACACTCGCACGTAGGGGCAAGGGAGTATCCTCTGCCCCTTGGCAGAACCTGTACATTTCCATGTCCTGAAGCTTGAGGTTGTACATGTGTTTGTTCAGGCCACAATTCCCCGTGAGCGCCCTCGCCAGTATGTGTAGATTATTCGATAATGCCTCACGGGCAGTCTTACGGTCGTAAGCCTTGATTAGCGCTTTGGAATGGTTTAACCGTGGCGTGTTAATCCAGTGGTTGACGAAATTGTTCTAAACATATTTTTTGAGCATTAGGTTTGCAAGGCTTTTTCGTACGCCACAGAAGGTTCAGGGGCCGTATAACGTTCCCTTTGCTCCCGTCTTAGCAAGTTCGTCGGATTTTTCATTTCCCTCGATCCCTGTATGGCCGGGAACCCATTATAGAATTACCCTGTTCTTTTCGCCCAGGGAATTTAGTAGTGATACGCAGTTTGCATGAGCTTTGAATTAATGGTATTCGAGGCTAGCTAGTACGATAAGAGCTGCCTTGCTATCCGAATGGATATAGATACGGTGGTTGGCGTATTTCTTTTGGAGGTTTATATCCGCACATTCAATAATGGCGTATACCTCCGCTTGGAATATCGAGGCGTATTTCCCCAAGTTTACACTTCTTTCGAAGTTTGGTCGTTCTCCATATATACCGCAGCCTACGACAGGTCCCGATTTGGACCCATCAGTGTACCATTATAAGGCTACCGGCCTTCCAGTGCAGTTGGTTTTTTAGCCAGTCGTCTTTGGGCGGCAGTTCCACTGTAAAGAGTTTTCCAAAGTTTAGGAGTGGAAGCATGGTATCTGATACCATGTTGAGGGTTGGAGTTTCACTGACTGAGTCAAGAACTGATCTAAGTGCTTGTGAGATCCAGTTTGCCTTGTCCCGGGCAGACAACCTGTACATGATGGCTTTCGCTACCTGTTTTACAAATGACCCAATGAGCAACGCGATATTTCAGAGTCGTTGGAAACACCGTTGTCCAGGCAATCAATATTTATAACAAAATGTTAATATCCCAACAAAAAAAAACAATTTTGAAAACGAATATTTTTCAATACATCATTTTATATCTCGATTGCTATACAATCGAAAATCGATAACACCCCTCCCTATTTATTAGAGAAAATCTCGCCGAGAAGCGCACACTTGTAATGAGTCTGAGCCGTTTGACGTCGATCGATCGATGGAATAAAATCGAAACGTCACTCTATTGACGATATTACAAAAGATACATAAATCAAACTTAGAGTTAAATCATTATTGCGCGGGCGCAATTACCGACAACCACTACGGCTCATGAGCATCGCGAGGCTTGTTTAAACATAGTTGTGAGGATGCATCTGAATTAATCATTCCTCAAGACGGAAGCTCATGACAATAGGATCGCTGATGAGAACCGCATACTTATACACATTGTTGGCACTGTAATTCGGGATGGATTTTTGCCAGGGTCGTAAATTTATATTTGCAAAGTGGGTTAGGCATTTCTGCTTTTCTTTATATCTTCTCGAGGCGGCGGCTGATAGCGTAGGCAATGCCCGAAAGCTTCGTTGTTTCTAGAAACAGGGATCAGAGACAGGGCCCAGGGATCTGGACTGTTGAAAGCTCACGGTGGCTTTAAGGGCTAATGGGCCCTGTTGCAGTTGAGCCACTAAGACCCATATGTATAAGGGTCGGCCAAACCCACGGATCAACACCCATTCGTCAGCCTCCACGCAGAAGTGCGAGCCCGGGTAGGACTCTGGCGTGCGGGCCAGTTTCCCCTGTTAACCTGCGGGCGCTCCTGGTCGATTTGCATACCGTGCGGCGTCAGTCAATGGATTGTCAGTCTGGAAACAGTATTGTTTCCTATAGAGCGGGGGTAGTTGTTAATCTTACGGTGACTGCCCTCGAAACCACCAATCGGCTACTCGATACCGGGTGAACAGCCGGGCAAAGGATGCCGTGGTCCGCGCTAGATATGGTAGACACTGAATCACCGCTGCGTAAGGGAGAGGACCGCGCAAGCGACCTCAAACCTCTAACCCGAGCAATCTGGTTGCAACTGGAAGTGAGGGCGCGAGTGTCTGCCCGCTGGTTGATTAACCTGGTTATCTAGCGGTAAAGCTTTGGCTTCTTACTGGCGAGTGGGGTAACTAGACAGGGGACTGTTGTCTTCTACGCTTACCTCACGGTAGACAGAACGATCTAATGTCGTTAAAACTTCCTGAGTTAACGGGTTCGGCTGTTGTAGTTGAGAGATTCATTTGTGGTTTCGAGGGTCCTCAATCCGAACCCTTTTCTACTGCCCTTTTCCAGGGGCGGAGTAGTAACTTGATATTACAGTTTTGCGCCATAAGCAGTTCCTTAGGAACGGATTAGGGTCATCTAATAGGCTCAAGGAGGCTTAAGGAAAACATAAATCGAACCAATATCGTAACCAATCCTCCTTCTTCTTCTTCTTATCGCTTCTCTATTCTTCCTTCATCTTTTTCCTTTCCCTTGCGTCTTGATTTAGTGTAATAAATTTGTTTTTCTTTTTTATAATAGTTGTTTTTCTACTTTTATGTCTATTTTATCGCTATAATTTCTATTTTTTTGTGAATCCAACGCAAAACTTGTACTATAAACTTAGATATACATAAATTAGCTGATGCATTGCAGCATAGCAATAAGCTCGCCTTTATATCGAAATACCTTTATTATTATTAATAATAATAATTTAGGGACCTGAAGATGCCGATAGCTTTCTTGTCTAAAATGTATCATTATGAACGCAATCTTCGGAGCAGTCGCTTTCTCACTACTAGGGGGTTCTACCGATAAACTATGTGAGCAGTCCACCCAGGACAATACCGGTTGTAAAAAAGCAGAAAAGTCGGAACCATCTAATTCACACAGAAAAATCTGTTTACATTATTTTACAAATATAATCTGACGTTTTTAATATCTATTATTGGATTCTGCAAAGTAGTGCAGTAGATGTTTTAACAGCACATCCCTATCTAACAATACCATGTATTTCTTATAATAATATTAGTTTACCAGTTATACAACGAACATTCGATCGCTTTTCGATATTTCGTCGCCCTTTTCGAACTGCGCTTTTTTTAAAAAAAAAAAGGTTACTATTTAAGTGATTTTGTTTTGTTTTACAATGCTAGATAATACAAAGGTAACGATTTTCAAACCAATACGCTCTTCAATACGGTGACATCACAGGAACTATAGTCAGAGATCTCGACGAGTAGACAACCATAAAGTGCTAAAACGAAACTTTCGAAACGCAGTATGGTACAGAACTCAATACCGGGCAGATAGATCCCCAGTAAATCTTCTTCTCCGTCGTTCCCTCATTACTGAGGATCGTGGCCACTAGACAACAGTTTGTCTACGAGGCTCCTCCACTTCGACCTGTCTTCAGCATGGCGGGTCGCAGATTGTATTGACCCTTTTGTAACCTCTTTGATGAGGTCGTTCCATCGGGCCGGTGATCTGCCTCTGCTTCTTCTTCCCTCCACTTGACCCCCGGAAAGCATTTTCTCCAGATTCTATGGGTTTCTCCTGGCAACATGACCGAAGAACTGCAGGACCCTTCTCATGCATACGGTGGAGAGCCTCACTTGGATGCTGAGTTCTTCCAGGACAAATTTGTTGGTGCGGCGTGTTGTCCATAGGATTCATAGCATTTTACGCCAACACCACATCTTCAGTGCATCGATTTTGGTGGGTATCCTAGCCTTCGGGGTCCATGTCTCCGATGCATAGAGAAAGATCGAGAAAACCATAAAAAGCAGGTTAAATTTTATAAAATTTAATAAGCCTTTAGGAATTCCTCTTTAACCGACGTTATATTTTATTTAATAGAAATCCCTAGTGACATACTTCGTTAAATAAACATATGTGAATTCACTTCGACAAGTGTAAAATGGCGGTATAATGCATGCACCGACAGCGCCCCTGAATCTCTACATTAAAATTTGTTATTTATAAACAATCAGTTAGGGATATTTATATGAAGTATCTATTTTCAATTTGCGAATAATTCGAATTTTGCATTTGGCTTAGTTTGTTACCCTAATACCGAAAATATAATAGCTGTTTGGTTTTCATTTCGAAATATTTTTTATTTTGGTCCTAAAATATTTAAAAATATTTATATCTGGCAACCCGATCTGTTACTGATTCATTCCTATTAATATGACATTTAATTTATTTATAATATATTATTATTCCAGAAAGGTGTCTCTTAAAACTAACACTTTCGAATTGTTTAATTATTAAAATGAGATAAGTCTTTAAACACAGCCGATTGATATGACTGTGATGATTCTATTGCTGCCTAACTAAGAAGTATGTTGTTCAAATAGTATTGTCTAATTCTAATTCTAAGTCCATTTCTACCGTATGCAATTCAACCAACGACAAATGCATATTTGATTTTTGCGCCTAAAAAGGGTATTAACACGTAGAGGTACTATTATTCGTTTGCGACTGTTTCAAAGCAAAGGCGTTGGTGTAAGTAAAGTAAGGTCTGCATTCCTGCAGGAAAGGACTGTTTCTTTCTTTTCTCTGTTTCTTTCTTTTCTCTTTTTCTTTCTTTTATCTGTTTCTTTCTTTTCTCTGTTTCTTTTTTTTCCTGTTTCTTTCTTTTCTCTGTTTCTTATTTTTTCTGTTTCTTTCTTTTCGCGCAACTTTATTTATATTATTTAATCGAATTTTTTATTATATTTATTGCCGATTATATAATGGAATTGCATTTTATTTATTATATTATCTTTAATATTTATTATTATTATTATTTTGGAAACCACATTTTAGGGCAATTTAGTGTTATTAGCTTTTTACTAAAACTTGTACATTTGTAAGCAATCAAGCTTAATTGTAATATTAGAGTCCTGTCCACCCTAGAACGGGCTAGTCCCAGTTGGGTGACAGAATCAAATAAGCAAAAAGTTAGGGTTTTGCCATTTGTTTCCTGTTATTTTTATAAGTAAAAACAATGTTTTATAGTAATTAATTCTTAAATAAATAAATAAAATAAATTCTCATTTCTTCATATTCGTTTCCCAACTACCCTACTATGAAAAAAAACGACGAGATTCTTAATGCTATATCCCAAATTGTTAGCTTTCCATACATAAATCAATAGCCTGATTCATAGTCTCGTCCAGTTGGATCTTAACTAATCTTTTTCGTAGCCCAACTTTTGTAGTTCTTTTCTTATATCCCACGGTGGAATTCCAATTGTGAAACGTCAAAACGAAAAACAAACAGCGTCTTTAAAGCGATCTCATTAATCATGACGGCTGGATTGCTTGTCTATGGTTGCAATTTGAAATGTAATCCAAATGGTCCGTGTTTCCCAATTGCTCTGCGCAGGGACTGGTGAATCACCCGTGTCGTCGTGCAACAGTCGCTATGAAAATACGAAGATACGACAAACGGACAATTGATAAATAATAATAAATATGCTTAAATAATAAAATATTAAAAATATGCTTATTTTTTTTAATAACCTGTGAAGTGCCGGCCTAAAAATAAGTAGCGAAAGTGGAAGCTTAATATATTTGAGAAACAACTTGACATTTCTATTTAACATTTGTTTGAATATTTTCCTGTTTACCTTGAATAGTGCCTCTGAAAAATAAAAAACCAAAAAACGAAATAATTTGTCCTTCACAAAGGGATTCGGTAATAATTGTTTTGTATTTACACCAATATCTTCACGTAAGTTATATTTATTATTTTCTAAATCGAAAACTCTATGAATATTTCACTTTTATATAACTTACCACAAAACTATTCTTATGTTATATACTTCTATGTCACACATTTTTATTATGTCGCCTAACGATTTTTTTTAATTTTATGTTTAGCTGTGGGACATCGTTTTTAAATGATAAGCCTGCAGTTGTACATCACGTCTTTTGTAAAATAAAGAGTTCTACAAACAATCAGTAGGAAAAAATTGAGACTAGAGTCGTTTGTTGAGAAACGGTCCATCTACGTTTTCTTTCACAGTGCAAGTGCATCACGTACTGAACGGTGCAGAGCCTTCAATGGGAAAATATCATCAGACGGACACACGTATCGGGCCACTGCGCTGTCGCCAGCTCAGCTGTAAAAAAACTATTACGGCTCTATTGAGGTTTTTTATAATTAGACAACGTAGCTGGTGCTTTATTAGATACATACGTGGTATGATTTTTAATATTGCTATGACACGGTAAGCTAGATAGCTCAGTGGTGAAGAAGTGAAACTTTATAGGTATCGTAGGTCCTGATTTAAAGTGCATCTGGAAATACCCGAGATTTTATTTGCTGACTGTTCAGATGTAAAGAAATTATACATAAATAACAATGTAAGCATATGACTGTTTATATCTCGATTCCTGCGAAAACATCCCATTCTAAATAAGTCTTATCGTAGGCAAGTTCACTTATTAAACTCAACCTGAAGTTAATAAACACACCTCAACCTAATTATTCTTCCTTATACGTTGCGACGTAGCAATCATCAGTCACTGATTAATATTGGATTATGAATAGGTTACCATAAATAAATAACCATTTTTATGGTGTAAGTGGTTTATTTTGGACACAAGCAGCTGAAAAACCTTTCAAGTATTTTACTAAAGAGTATTCGAATAGAAGACGAGCAAATATGTTAAGAACATAAACGCACCCCCTATAGAAATGATTTATATGTCGACAGAAATAAATTTTAGTAGAGTATACGTCACTAGTATAGTTCCCCATCGATTTGCTGATGTTTCAAAATTATAACGTCCTGAATGTGGTAATTTAAAACATCCTTATTGTCATTGTTTTCCAATGCAGGGCCTGCAAATTCGTTTTAAATAACTGGTATTTTTATGGAAGTAAATGCATATTTATTCATTAATTACTACAAATATATCAATAGAAACATAGCTATTACTTGATGTAAAGAACCACCATCTGAAAACAAGGATTTTAAGTCCCGATTTTCCTGTGTAAGCTATTTTTAAATGTTCGCTGCAATACGATTTTACCAGCTTCCAGTGGTATGAGTTAATTAATAATCAATTACAACATAATCCATTACATGCATTGTAGCATTGAATTGTAGCATAGTAGCATTGAATTTTTAACTTCAAAACATTTCGCAGTTAAAAATTCTCTATTACTCATGTCTACGCTTTCGTCCGCAGTCACCTCGAATATGCTTCCCAAATATGGTCTCCTAGCTATAATGTTCACATAAAGAGAATTGAACGTATTCAAAATGTGTTCCTGAAACATTTGAATTATCGCTCCTTCTTGTCCTTTCCCAATTACAACGAAGCAGCTACCTTTCATGGGCTTCAATCCTTACAATCAAGAAGAAATCGCGCAGAAGTGGTGTTTTACCATAAAATATTGGCAGGTTTCATTGATTGTTCTGATCTTCTTGGAATGGTATCTTTCCGTGTACCATCGCGACTCAATCGCCAAACGGAGTTATTCCACCTTCCGCAGGTTAGTACTAATTATGCACAAAACTGTTTCATGTATAGGGTATGTAAAATTTGTAATACGCAGCTTGGCGATATTGACGTATTCAATACGTCATCATTCGCTCTTAAGAAAGCAATTATTAATGACGGTATTGATTTATCATTGTAATCGCAATATATAATATATTATAAATAATATTTATTCAAGAATATCTTAAAATAATATGTATGACTATATTATGGAACGTGTATTTACATAAAATTTTATTTACTTATTATGACTCCTTTCTTCCCACTTCCCACCTTTCCCTATGTGTGTTAATTCTTCAAAAAAAGTATATTGTTATGTCTAAATTATGAATGTTTAAGTGGAAACATGTAATTAGCTTTATTTTTTTTTACTTAATAATTTTGTATGGTATGTTTCCTTAATGGTATGGTATGTTTCCTCCCTATGTCTGTTAATTCTTCAAAAAAAATATATCGTTATGTTTAAATTATGAATGTTTAAGTGGAAACATGTAATTAGCTTTATTTTTTTTACTTAATAATTTTGTATGATATGTTTCCTTAATAATAACAAAATAAAAAATTAAAAAAAAAATTAAAAATGTATAGATTGTTAGATTGCTCAATGCTGTTCTACGGCCCTGACGTCTTCTTTCTCTTTACACGCATTGCCAAAATACTAATAGGTCGCTAAAGACTTCCGTTAAAACAGTAACTCGATCTGGAATTTCTCTTAATGCCTACGCGAGAAGGTTTCAGGTTCCCATTCAATTGGCGGGGGAAGCCGCCAAAGAACTCGCTTGCTCTGACAAATCGATTTAATCGCCTTTTTTGACTGGAGAATTGGTAACAAAAAAAAAGTAGAAGCGGCGCCGAGCGACGGTTTCGCTCGCACCGGAACAATTAACGATTGTCTCGAGATGTTAATTATGAATATGCCGGTAGTGAAATGTGGGGAACTGTATCGGAAAGCTAAAAAAACTGTGCTACGGGCGGGGATGGCGTTGCCACCGCGATTTTAATTCTTATTATTTCACCAGGCTTACGATTTACCATTGATTATATAACGTATTAGAATGATCAACATCGTGCTACAATTTGACAATAGAATTTACTACGACATGCAAAGTGTAGATGGCACTCATAGTTAAAAAAAATTGGCTGTGTCAACCCAAGAATTCCCCAGCAAAGAGCAAAGGACTGTTTCATCTGAATATTATTACACCCTCCTTTCTTCCCGATAGAGAATGTGTTTTCGTCCGAGACGTTTTTAACTATTTAGGCATAAAGCTAGATAAAGCGGGATATTAATCCACGGAAGAAATAGAATATCGGAAAAAACAAGAATAATATCGTCTGAAACTTTATACATTCTGAGTACCTGGGTATGCGACATCCATGCAGTAGGTGAATCAGTATGCCTCTCCTCCTTTCTCCCTTCAACCGCTCCTCCTAACCCCCAACACCCTGCCGTCAACCCCCACTCAATACTGCCCTCCACAACGCTAGCCCCTTCAACACCACCCCCCGCAAAGCCCCCTATTAAACACCCCCTAGATAAGACGGGATAGGAACCCACAGAAGAAGAAGAATATCGGAAAAAGAAGAATAATTTCGTGCGGAACTTTATACATTCTGAGTATTTCTAGGTCTATTTTTTTCGAACTTAAAGCATTCTAGATAAGAAAGAATAGGTACTCACGTAAGAAGAAGAATATCAGAGGAATACCCTCCCCCCTCCCCTCCCACCGACAGCAAATCTCTTATTTTTGTAATATTTCCGTGGTATGAAAATATATATTTTACAATATGGTTCGTTTCTTGGCTGGCCTCGGGCGGCTAAAATGTATGTAGGAATTTATATTTTTTTATGTCGCTTGTATAAGAGATACTGAAACCAAAACTAAACAACGTGGTTTCGACTCCACGGTGCATCTTTGTACCGAATTTTAAGTCTCTAAATCTAATATTTCGAGATTGAATTATGACTAGCGCGCTCCTTGGTTGACCGATTTGAACCACAATCTTTTCAACTCTTGCCATGACCAAATGATGCCTGTGTGAGGGACCACCCCCCACTAGACTCCAAGTTATTCGGTGTAAGGTGGTGGTGTCAACTTGCGGGTTATCTCCGTATTAAAAGTCGATTTAAAGTGTATCAGAAGGTATTTTTGAGAGTTCAATATTGGCAGTTTGTAACGCTTCCCGAGTAGGATATATTGACGCGAATGTAGTGACTATCTGCCTGAAGTTACGAGGATGTATGGATAAGGATTGCATTTGTGCTCCGAGTATCTCGTACTGGGCACGGCTCGAGTCTGTGAGAATGCAGACTGATGCGTCTCGCTTCGATAGGGAAAGGAAGGAAAAGGTAACCAAGAAGCCGGACCCGTTGACTCGCCTGGTGAGAGGGGTACCGGGTATGCCGCCGCTGTCTTGGGGGACGTGATCACTCGAGGAATGATACTTTGGTCAACGAATCAACGAAATCAGTCGACAGGCCATTTAGAACGGCCTATGACGTCTACCACTAGGCCTTTTGCCTTTTCGTGGGGCTTCTCTTGAATCGGGCCCATTGGCCCGGCTTTCATGAGTATGGCGTCTCAGGGCTATTCACCCTGAGGCGGACTTCAATATGTATGCTACTCTCGAGGCACGAGGTAGGTCCTTTTGAAGGCACGTATTCAGCAGCATGGTGTTCTCCTCCTTCGTGCCGATTTGGCACGCGCGAATGAGTTCCAGCAGCTGAATTACGTTCAACAAGACCAGCTCGTCGCTACCAAGGCAGCGCATCTCGTCCAGGTATTCTGGCTCTTCTGGTTCTTCTGGCTGGGGTTGTGGGAGCGGTGTAGTCGCACTCTCCTCGTCCGTTTGCGTGCAGCGGACGCTGTGGTTGCTGTGGGCGTTTGGGAGCTGGTGGACTGGGCGGTCGCCTCGACCTCCATCCCCTCCTCCTGCTGCGGATGGGCCCTGTTGACTGCTGCTGCAGTGGCTTCGAGCGGCGTCGCCGGTTCGACTTCCTCTCCACAGCTGGCTGCTGTGGAGTGGTCGGCGGCGCCGGCTTTTTCCTCCACTACAAGGGCTCCATAGGGGCAGCGGCAGGCTGAGACTTCGCCTGCGTCTTCCTCGGCGCGGCGTGGAGGAGGCGACGAAGGCGCAGCGGCGGTCGAGGCGCCCGGTGAGGCGCTTCGCGGTGAGGCTCGCGGAGGAGCGGTGGCTGCTGCACGCGGAGCACCCTGCTGCTTCCGCGTCGTCTGGCGGATTTCCGCTAGGAAACTGGGGCAGCGCCGGTTGTTGGCTGGGTGCTCCTGCCCACAGTTTCCACAGGTTGCACGGGCGGTCTTCGGCCGGGGGCAGTCTTTGGCAGCGTGCTCCTCGCCGCAGCAGACGCATACCTGCGGCCGGTGGCAGTTGTGACTGCTGTGCCGGAATTTTTGGCATCGGTGGCATTGTTTGGGCCCGTTCCGGCCTCTCCAACTCTCGATGGTGACTGGCAGGTACCAGATGTCCGGGAGACTGAATACCTTGCGCCAGCCCACGTTCTTCCGAATGACAACGAAGAAAAGCGCGCGCCGCCCTCCATAGATCAGGCGCGCGTACGTCGCTTCGATGTCTTTGGCCGCCAGCCCTTCGATGACCTCCTGCTTGGTCGTGTTAGCCGGGAGGCCCCGAATGGCTATCTTGGCGTCCTTTTCTATCGGCGACGTGTAGGTGTGCCACGCCGCCGAGCTGCCAAGGGTGTGCAGGTAGGCCTAGACGACGCGGTACTCTGCGTCGTCGGCCGGGCGGAATCTGAAGCCGCCGCCTCGTCCGAGCGGTGCGACGTTCGGCGCGCGCCCCAGCTTCGCGCGGAGAGCCTTAAGGTGGTCGGGACACCTATCGAGCTTGTCCACGACAATGGGTCGGGGGCGCGGCGCCTGTCGGCGGTGCGGGCCGCAGTGGTGATGGTGCTGCGGCGCTGCGGCACGGCGTCGGGCTTTTCCTAGCCGCTAGTTCGGCGTAGGTAGGCACGTTGCGGTGTCTGAGGGTTCCGGCAAGTCGAAGATCTGTTGATCGACGAAGGAATCAAGGGAGTAGGCTCGGTGGCGCTGCGACTCCCTCTGCCGCTCATCTTCTGGAGACGCGGGGTCTCTCACTCGTTTCCTCGGTGTCGCAAGCGGAATAAGCGGTTAAGGCCCCTAGTCACTGGTGGGCAGTGCGGAGCAGCAGCAGCTTCGGCGGCGTTGGCAGCAGACTGCATTTCGAGCCGGAGAAACTCGACGGCACGAACTTCACGGCGAGGACTGGAGACGGCGCTCGACAGTCGACTCGCGGCGGCAATATTCATCGCGGGCGGCGGACCGGAGCAGGCGACCGTTCGGGACGGACGCCGGACACTGAATGATGAATACTTTGGTTGTATTTTCGCCGGTTTATATAGCCCGAAAAATGATGCAATCCAAAATATTCCGAGTAAAAGTATTGTTTCATCGTGCTGATTCATCGCTACACGAGGTAGAATAATAGCTGAATTTGTGTCAGTGCATTTCAATGGAAATCAATGCATTTGTTGATTACATGTAACGATACTTAAGGGTCGTTACACCTGAATGCCAAATTTCTTCCCAATTGGACGAAGCGTTTGGGCGCTATTTTGAAGGAATACACACAGACAGACAGATAGACAGACTCACAGAATTGCTTCCATACTCACGGAATGTGTATTCACATAAAATTGTATTTACTTATATGACTCCCCCTTTCCCAATCCCTACCTCCCCTTACGTGAGTTTATTCTTCATAGAAAACTGTTAGGTGTTTAAATTATTAAGGTTTAAGTGGAAACAATTTATTAACATTATCTTTGAAATTTAATAATTCTGTACCTAATATTGTGTAAAGCTGTTTGTTTCCTTAACAATAATAAAATAAAATAAAATAAATAAAATAACTATAAAGGACATTGGGAACTTTTTACCCCACTTTTGCCCTACTAGTGGACACAAACGAAACCAATAAAAGTTTATAGATAATGTTACTATATACCACTGTGTATTTTTTATTTCCATAACTAATGGGAAAGCTGAGAAAATGAGATTTTTATAATTAGTATTTCTCTTACCATTTTATTAATAAATCATAATGTTTGTTTTTCCAAAAGGCTATAATATTTAAAACGTGTTCGGCATGGCACCGAATGGCTTCCGAGGTGGGAGGACAAGGTAGTCAGGTAACAAAAAACCGGTTTTGCTGCGTACGCGCGTTGTTCGGTCGCAGTTCTTCGTCGTTTGTCGTCGCGATCTGTGCGTTATTTAAACCTTCCTGTTATCTTTTGCATTATTTGAATTAATACTGACTACCTTGGCATCGTTAGTACTGGACTGTTCCGATTTTGCATTTGATTGGACCTTTGTTGAAATGTAAACTCAAATAGTTGTGTTGTTTGTGCTCGATTTGTGCTACGGCGCAGAAAACATAACCTTTCTCCAGCATTTTTTGAGAGAAATATTCAATTGAATTGAAATATTCAAGTGCATCGACATCCAGAGATGATAGAAAATAACATTCTCATAAGAAGCCGAATCCAATCACGTGCCAGTATTGTCTCAATCGCATGTGCGATTGAGACAATACTATACTTATATTTTAATTGATCCCTCGCGAAATGGATATGAAGGATTGCAGGGATACTATTGCTCGTGTATTCATGGACGGCAAACAGTAGGTTGTTGTGCGCATATCGCAAGCATGATAATATATTATCTCTCTTGGGCTAAACACGAAGAAAATGTTAACCTTATGCCAGCTGCCTTTTTGGATATTATAATCATAGATTATGACGAATAATAAACGACTATATTTGTTTATCTTCTTTCATTTGTTTATGCCCTCCTTGAGTGCTGTTTAACTTGACAAGACTATAAACCACAACCTCTTGGGTCTGCCACTTCAACCGCTATATCAAGCTAGTTATCAAATAACATTAAATGTATCTACATACAGTACTAAACATTTACATATAGTACAACATTAAAATAATACGAATTATTAATGTAATTATATTTCGGTATTCCCATACGCCACAATAATGCCCCTTTGCTTAGCTAAACTAGAGGTTACAAGCTTTCAATTGAGGTATGTTTCAGCTTTGTCCGCCGTGGGGAATTTTTCCATAGTAAAGGTCCCAATGCTCTTTAAAATAAATCAATGGTAATATTTGTATTATTTCTTAGTATTACTATTAGTAGTATTAGTCTTAGTGTTACTCACTGTTCCTGTACCACAAGATCGCCATCATAGAAATTATAATAATAATAATATACTCTTATTTACATGCCACACGGCAATGTCTTACAACTAACCTAATCTCAGTGGTACATGCACGCATTGTTGAAATAAAGATTGATATAGGTATTTAAAACTAAGAATGCCCGAGAAGGAGATATTTGGAGAGGAAGAGGAGAGAAAGAGAAGAACTGGTTAATTCTTAGAAAGGTAGTAATCCTTGAGGTGAGTCTTAAATGATAGTAAGCATGAGGTGAGTCTTAAATGATAGAAGACGAGCTTCGTATATTTGCCGGAAGATCGTTCCAGAGTCTTGCTCCATGGACACGGAAAGAGTGGGAATAGAAATCAGTATTATGAGACGGAACTATATACATAGTCGGTCCGGGAAGTATCAGCCCTTGTACTGTACCAAAAAAAATATTAAATTGTTGGCAATGGTAGCCACATTGACGCCCATAGGATTTTTGCCAGGAGGATGCAATTATCGGAGAACCTACCCGTGGCCCCCCACTCCCCCCGTCGTAAACGGTTTTTAAATATGCATTTGATGACTCCTCATCAATGGATAAGACATCTTTTTAAATATGTAATTAGGCGATGAGACCTCAAACATAAAAGGATTTCGTCACCAAAAAATCTTTTTTTCGAGTGATGATTTCGTGCATCAAACTAGACAAGTAAAAACAATAAATTCTATTTTTAAATACATTTTTTTGAAGTTGGTACGGACTGCCGCCGCAACAAAACAGTAAATGAAACACAGAAGAAACATTTTATTGCCAGTAATAATGAAACTCAACAAATGCGTTAATTTGATTACTGATACACAATAATTACTCCAAAGATCATCTTTCAGCTTGATTATAAGACTCGCACTGAAGCTGAGCAGGCACCACACTTTTCTGGCTTTTTCGATTTCCAAGTTGAAAGACCTCTGCTCTGTTAGCAGTCACCAGAAAGACTAGAACGAGATGCGGCAATACACCTGGGCGTGACAGCAATATCCCCTCGCGACGAGAGAGCGGGACGGCGAATTCGGCCCGAAATAGCAGTGGATCTTCGGATGGAATTTCATCCACAATGATTGAATGGTTTTCACGACGAAGAAAACGTTTTCTGGACGATCGGCAAATGAAGCGCCAGCCGACGCTTTTGTTGGTGGCAAGAAACTCTGATATGCCTATGGCCGTTTCTAGGCCCAGGAGGGGTTTCCATGGCCCTTCCCCGATCAGTGCATTTGATTGGTCATTCCCTGCATATATTTCTGAATCCTGTTACACTAGAGGGTTAATGGATATACGAGCTACACCAATAGTATTTAAATTCCACCATGCATTTTAATTATTGTCTTCCGAGAGCGTCGTTCGTCGGTGATATGATTATTGGTGCGTCCGCAGTCAGGGGCCGGGAGCTGGTCCGAGCCCGATGGGTGTATGGGCTGGAGGACCAGGTCCGGGTGCCGCTCTCTCCGCGCAAACCCATATTAAAGCTTTCTGTTGGAACTCGACCCAAACCCGCCCTTAGCCGAGAAACGAACCGGGAATCCAACAGGGTTCGTGCACCAGCCGAGAGAGGGCGCTCATCGATTTTATTTATGGAATTAATATTCAAATGAAATCAGTCGTTGGATACTTGCCGGGATAGTCTTGGGTTGACAAAACGCTTTGACGTATTTTATAATCACACCCATGAGACTACTTATATTTTACCTAAGTTCTTATTTGACGATTGGCAACACTGCGCTCAAATCACCGTGGCCTGGCTCATTAGTAGGAAAGCCGTCAATATAGCTGGAGGCATATTGACGGTTTGGGTCATCTATTTCGATTAACTAAATTAATATTCATTACAAACGTGTCGGATATAACACGCTAATTGCATCACAATTAACGGTATACGCAACACAAATGTAGATCACCATTTACATACAAACATCCATGTTGCAATCTGACAGTTATCGTTGTTATTGCTTTATTGTACCTATTATAATTAGATCATTTCTGCGATAATAGTCTGGAAAGTTACGATTTCTTATGGGCATGGTAAGTTTATGAATACTGGTAACTAAAGCTGAAACGGGATCCTTTGATCTTGGAGAGAAATGATTTCGCTTCAGTTACCATAGGACAAATTTCTTTTATTATTATTATTTATTTAAATATAATACTTTACATCGTGACCAAAATCTAAGCAAACCAATGCATATCAGATGGAAAACAGTACTTAGAGCCTGTGGAGCAGAGCGCTCTTTCACCATATTAATGACAACATGTGTATACCTATCTGTATAATTTTAGTCATTTGGTTGCATATGTTACAGTTTTACAAATTTAGTTATTATCATCTCGATAAATATTAGATATTTTAATCTATAAATAATTAGTATTAGGATTTAAAGCTAATGTTATGTATACAACAAAGTTAAGCATTGAATGGAATATATTTTTATTTTATAACTGTGTGTTGGAGGTACAGAAATCTTGGTAAAAATGATTCGATAGAGTTTGCCCACAGGGCGTATAATATCATTTACCTGTTTATAGCAACAGATCACTCTTTGTTCTTATGACTTTATATATTATGTTTAATTATAGCAACCAGTAATAAATAACCATTTAACTTCAATCGTAATAACAATTTAAGAGACTAAGAAATAATCAAACTAACATTTAAAATAATTCATGTGTATTAAATAATAATATAATAATAATAAATGAATAAATAAAAAAATAAAATTAATTTGTAGATAACACAATTATACATACAAAATATAAATAATACGTCAATACAAAAATATTCAAAAAACACTAAACTACAAATAGAAACTGAAGACGACAAAACAAAAAGCTATATAATAAAAATTATAAACGCTTCAAATTGGTTGCAAAAACGCTGTAAATTAAAAAGGGCTATCCTCAGGTTATCTTTTAACCTGGTTTTCAGGACACCTATTATTGGTACCACTATTTAATGACATTAAAATAAAATAATTAAAAACAAATAAAAAAAAATAAAAAACTCCAAAAACCATAATAATCCAAATCAAAATATTTATATCAAATAATCACGATAAATTATATCAAATAATCAATGATAATAACCAAAAATAATAATTAATAATCAATAAAAGTTAATTATTAATAATATACTTTTCTTTCGAATAAAACCTGAATATAATGTCGAGCTTCGCGATCAGAATATAGTTCGCTTAATGCTTATGAGATACGTTCTCATAAAAAAATAAAGAGTACTTTCTGCCATTGCCCAGTTTATATCGTCATCTGGCCAATTTACAACCGATCTCTGGCGGTCACTACAACAAATACTAGTAGTGCGAACTGAGGCGCCAATTTCCAATCTGAAATACTTCGATTTATGTGTAATTTTGTGACCGACAAAAGTAGAACGCTACAATTGTTTTATTCGCTTTCCATTACATTATAATCTGATCGATATCAATGTTATTACATATCTTCTTTTTCTTCTTCTTATATATAAAAATGAATCGCCGTGCGTTAGTCTCGCAAGACCTCGAAAATGACTCGACTGATTTGAATCATTTTTTTTGTTTTTTTTTGCCTGATTCAGAGGTGGTTTAAAAAAAATATTTAGGAAAAATTAAAAGAAACAACTGAAAATCGAAAAAATGGAAATTGGTAATTTTGGGAAATGGGCCACTTTCAATAGATGGCGTTCGCGGCGATCCTATTGTTTGACAGCTGCGCCATCCATAACTGTTATTCATTCCTTGTGATTGCGTAAAATCTCAGAGTCAAAAAGTCGAAAAGTCGAAAAAGTCGAGAAAGTCAAGAGACGAAAAAGTCAAAAGAGTCAAAAACGTCGAAAAAGCCGAAAAAGTCAGAAAAGTCGAAAAATGCTAAAAAGTCGAAATAGTCGAAAAAGTCGGAAAGTCGTAAAAGTCAAAAAAGTAGTAAAAGTCGGAAAAGTTGAAAAAGCATTCATATTTCATCAAGTAAATGAAATACTTTGAATTTATTTTAATTACAAACGACTTTCATTTAATCATCAAACGAAACTCAAACCGTACATGATTCGGTCATATTATAGATTTCAATGAATTGGATTTGGAAGGTTGATTAAGATCAATAAACGCTTATGAAGAGTTACAATTAAATCAATTTTAGGTGGTACGAAGTTCACCGGGTCATTTCTAGTAGTTTATAGAAATGAATCGAGCTTCCGATATCGTTTTATCTTCCGTATCGACAGTTTTAAAATTATTCACCGTACAAAAATAGAAGCACACACAGAACGGCCAAAAACAAAAACCCGTTCTAATGTGATTACTATGTCCGTACATTTTATAGTGTCTAATCTGCCATACAGTTAGCAGGGCGAGTATTCATTAAAGAATTAAAAACATTCCTCAGCGTATTAGACGATAACAAGTTATTAGTTTCGCCGAATTTGGATTTTTGGGTTACTTGGCTCATGGCACCATAACATTATTTCGAAGCTCAGTGCTGCTCATTCAAGTTAAGCCGCCAGTTTTAATTAGTAGGCTTACGGGGGAAAAGTAGTCGGATGTTGTGATTCACTTTAATTCCTTTCTTTATATTATGTATACAGTAGATACCGAAGTAATATTTTTTATTGACCTGTTTTTATTCCTTTTAATTTAGTAATGCAAATATAAGTCAACATTTTCAATACTTAAAACTAAGCATATATATTTTTTATTGAATCTATACCAGAAAATGATTTCATCGCATAGTCCAGTGGCAGTCATCTAACTAGGCCAGAAACTGTTCTAAAGTAAACATTTAATTTTTTATGTGCTTGACTGTGTTAAATCTATGTATATAAAACAAAGTCGGGTTTGTTCGAACACTTATAACTTGAGAACGGCTAGACTGATTTTCATGGTTTTTGATTTGTAGTATTTGTTTCCGTCCCGATAGCAGAATAACTATTAAAAACGAAAATTGGAAAATTTACGAGAAATTTAAATAAAAGAAAATACATTTTCCCATACAAAATGTAGATCCGTGTTTTTCTCATGGTCAGTTGTGCGTGGCATGTTCACGTGTCGGCAAATCATCCGCTTTATTTGTTCTTGCGCCTGATAAAAAAAACAAAAAATGTCGTATATCACAAGGCTTCAATGAAGAGAATTAAACCGAGTGCATCCCATGCTGCACAATATGTAAATAGTTTAATTCAATCATGTCTTACTGACACGCGATTGATATACTTAATTTTTGTACTTGATATACTTAATAAAGTAGTGAGCTTCATATTTTTTTTTATATTCATTGTACGAGTATTACTTTCATAAAATCGTAAATAAAGTTCAGCTACTCTGTAACACGACATTCATTGACTGATAGGCGGTACGAAGTTCGCCGGGTCAACTAGTGGCTAAATAAAAATGGCACATATCCTTTCGTTAATGAATTTACTATTATTATATTTAAAAAAATAAATATTCATTTGATCATTTATGAACGGATAAGAATGGAAATGCAAAACTGCATTCGAAATTACGAAATACCTAAAATTAGGAGTGGAAAATTAAATAGACATTCTTTTGGAATTAGGAAAATAAATTCAGAGGCTAGGCTCTAACTAACGTTTTCAAACCAAATACTAGGAGTATTAAAATGTTCATGACCTCAACATGAAGTTCCTATTTTTGTCTCACATTCAATATTACCATATTATGGTGTTTAAATTCAAATTAAAATGTACCAACTGTTGTCAGTTTAGTTTCTTTTACTAGACTTTTCATCGTGCATGTCAGTTTTTGCAAATTGGACAAAATTAAACAGAGGCAGTAACCAAGTACCTTGACACGGCCCGGTAGAATAGTGGTTAGTTCGCCCGATCTTATATTGCAAGATTTTGATTTCGATTCCTGGTTGGATCACCATTTTCCGATGGGATAAAATTACCGGAATTTCACTTCAATTCAGTTTATTGAATGCAATAACAAGACACACACACACACGCTATAAGCACACATGCATGTAAACATTTCACATTTCACAGTTGTAAGAAATTTCACAATAAAGAAGAGAAACAATCAAATAAATAGCGGTTAAGGCCGAAGCAGATCCATATCGATACGGAATAGATATTAGGAGGATTGTGTCCGTCGTATACGACTCTCAAAAAGCAGGGAGCTCAATTTATACAGCTTTGAATTAATCAGCGAAAAATTGACGTAGTGGAGGTCTTCATAGTCAACATCACAGAAAAATAAAAAGATACTGAACTGGTAATTGCTGATCGAAGATTGAAGGTTTAGGAGATAGTATAGATCCTTCACATTTCATATGGATGACTACTATATATTATCGCCAAGAAATTGGGTTACGAAAGTGTCTGCTAAATGAACTTCTAATCTTCTACCTTCTAACTATCGAACTAAAGAATACTTGTATTATGCTATCGAGAGTGTATTTACATAAATGTATTTAGCCATTTTGGAGAGGATCTACCAGAGTTTTTGAATAGATTATTACTGGATGAAACCTGGGTTCACCACAGTACTCCAGAGACCAAATATCAGTCTGACCATTTATGTCAAAGTATTGGAGATTATTTTAACATACATATTATATAATACATACTTATATTGCTAGTCCCGGAAAGTCACCTGTGCGAATAGTCACTAAATTCCTTGTAGTTATGTATCCGTGATGCGGATGGATTATCGATTGCCGATTATCGATATCGCCGAACGCAGTTTGTCTGTCACATATGCCAGTAACATGCAATTGCACACGACCCGGTATCCAATTACGCCATGTCCGAAGACGGAACGTGACAGACAATTTGTGTAACTGTTCGCCACAGATAGGCGAGGATGTGACGCATTGACGGCTACGTGTGTGACGGGCACGTCATTGGCCCGTACACCTGGCACAGGTCCTCGTGTCGTGTGACTTGATAGTTTTGTCCACTGTTATCTACGGTAAAGTCCCGTAACAAGGCTGACCATTCATGATCGATCGGTGACGGTATTTCCTACGTGTGTGGAGATCTTTCGTTCATTTCCGCGACTGATATTAAATCGTTCCACGTTAAAAGCTGTTTTCACATTATAAATAGGATAGAAAACGAATTTACCGCGTGAAATTTGTATCACCCGACGTATCGGTGACGTTGCAGCCGCCGTTGTCCAGGGTAGACTGAAGAGCTGTCAATCCGTTGTTTTGCGGCTAGGCCGCATACAGCTGCCGCCACTGCGTAGGTTATAACGGTGGTGGGGGGCCGGGCTCGGAGCGCGCGAATTTTGAAAATCCGTCTAGCACACAACACTCACTGTATCCTGTCTTACGTCTTTGAGTTCGGCGTTCGGCGGCGGGAACATTTTAAGAAGAGGGTTCCACGTAGAAGAGAGTTTGTAACCGTCGTCTCTATTGAAGTTCGGGGTTCTTCTTATTTCAATGGCTTTCCGGATCATGCGAGGAAAGTAGAATTGTTCTTTTGATAGAATTGTTCGTTGTACCTGGGGTGGCCGATTCGCTTGTTGCAGTTATCAGCTCCAATATGTTTGAATTCAGTTGTGAAAGCTATGTTGTTTATAAAACCTTCTACCCATTTATTTACATTCACCAGAATGTCACTGTTTTTCTGGTTAATATGCCTTATGTTATTCTGCTGCATTGCTAAGTTTCGATCCCTGGTTTTAGTTTATTTGGATTCATTCTTATATTCTATATTAATAACATTGTATTTCGATTAATTGATAGTATTATATTTACTAAGTATTTACTAACATCATTAAAATGTCTCTTCTTGCAAGTTAAATGCATTTTGTTAACCGTATCGGTTGTCCCAAATCTAGGCGCTCGGGTTTTAGGTATTTAACCGCTCGACGCGCGAAGTGAGCGCGCCTGTGTGGGTTTTTTCCTCACGCACGGGACACAGTTGCGGGGTACGGCGACTGAACGATCTTGATCTGTAGCTATGGCGTACCTATATTTTTAGTTAATAAGTAAATAACTAAAGTTTACGAAGAAAATAAAAAGACTGTCCAAAATAGATTAATTATGTATCTTAGTTAAATTTATACAAATATGGATTTGCAATATTATTATAATCACATAAAATTACCTATATCGGTACTTATAAAAATAAACTCGTTTTACTTTTACGATTTTTAGGTTATGTAATGAACAACCAAACCGATTGTTGTTCTGCAATTTTTTTTAAAGCCGTCCAAGAAATATTGAAAATCTACCACGCGTCTTCCTTTGATATTTATAGATTCCGGTTCTGTTTTTGTAACTTAAAAAAAGAGTAAATTAACGTTTTTTTCAAGTTTCATTATAGTTGAAAAGTAAAAATGATAATAGTTCTTACCTCAACATAACTAATCGTTAAATTAACCCAAATGTAGTCAATGAAATCACCGTTCATACCTTCAGTGCTACAAATTAAATGATCGATATAAGTAATGAAATTTACAAAAATACGGAGTAAAACTGGAATATACATAACAATTTCAACTCACTATATATTTTGATCGGTTGAGTGACTGGTACTAGGCATTTCTGTTAACATTTTGGGTGGGTCTCCTTTTGCTTCAGTTTCCATATTGTCAGTACAACAAATAAAATAAGAAATATAAATAAACATAAACCCAAAAGTTCATAAACTGAAATACCAATAACAATTTTCTACTCACGATGTTTGATTATTTCGGTTATTTGTACTAGGTGTTTCTCTGGGTGAATCAAATGTCTCATTAGGGTTTATTTCTTCAATTAAATCGATATCCATATTTTCAGTCCTACAAATAAAATTGCTGACATTAAAGAAAATAAAAAAAAATTAAAGTTCACTTAGTAGATTAAAAACAACTACAATTTTCAACTTACGATATATCTCTAAGAGGCGAGGCAGAAGACACAGTTGAGGGTGCATTGGGGATTTTAGTATTTATTAAAGATTCTATTAATTTTGATCTGAGCGAAAAACAAAAGACGATTATTAAGGAAATTAGGGAATCAGCAGAATAAAAAAATACCAATATTTCATTGCGGTGTACCTACCTCTTATGTTTCAACAAGTAAGTAATAGTAATGCATTCTAAACAAGTAAAAAGTTTAAAGACCTAAATCCCGACTACTAACATATTTTCGTGGTTTTCGGTACATGTTTTCGAATTGTACTCATTGAGACCTTTTATTTGACACCAAACACGATGCTTATGTAAATCTTATTTTTTTTTGTAGCAGTTTTTCTAATATATGTCGTTTATTTTTATTTTTTTTCATTATGTGATTCGTTAATAATCTATGTATTGCAATTGTTTGTTTAGAGATTTGCATAGAATTGTTTGTTTAGGTATAAATAATAATGATTTGAACATCACGGTCATTTTATACCATCACTAATGACCATTTTGTAATTTCTCTGTGTACCCTAATTAAGTAATTATTGACTTACTGACAATCATTAATTAATAGTTACTCTAAATAGTTACTGGAAAATGATAACCCCAACTTCTGAGACATTACAAGATCTATTGAAGTTCTTCAAACAAACAATTGCAATACATAGATTATTAACGAATCACATATTTAAAAAAAATGTAATTCAGGGAACATTAGTATAATGATAAATAAGGGTAATTTACTAACTAAGTGTCTACATTAAAAAACTACTATCGTTAGGTTTTAAGTAGTTATTTGGCTTATTGCGTAGTTTTACTTACTAATCCGCGTAAAATTTGGCTTTCAATAACCTAAGATAATAAAAAAAATATGCCGATCCCGAAGGCATGTCCATATTATTGACCATGTTTGAGATCATTTATTGTCTCGAATCTCACAATACCTCGATTGTCAAAATACGACTAGAAGTTTTGAAGATATGAGGGAACAGAAGAACATACATACTTAAATACATACATACATACAAACATGCTTACATGGCCTGCTAAAATCATAACTCTCCTTTTGACTTTGTTGTAGTCGGGTAAAAATAAACTGTTGCGGTTGATGGGTGACCGCTAATAGATTTGTCATTTACCTGACTACGAGTATTATGTTGGTATAAAAACAATAACTTACACAAATGTATTGACACCCTGTTTAAAATTAAATAGATATTACGCAGCTTCTCTTGCCTTCTGCAAATTATTAATCATGTTACATTTTCGTGACATCACAGATTTCTTTGATCCATAATAATATTTTTGTTCATTTCTACCCATGTTCTGTAAGTAGAATCAAAACACGTTTGTAGAGAAAATAAATATAAGGTAAGTACAGCTGTTATAAGCTTAATCCACTATTAATCACAATATTGCTTAAATGAATAGCCTCGTTCAGATTCATAAATAAAATACAAAATACTTAGGGATCACAATTATTTAGTCGCACTATAATTTACGTAAATATTACGCGCGGCACTTGCGCGGTGGTGGGAGATCAACCGACATAGATCCTGCGTCGACGAGCGCCAGAGCGAGAATGATTTTAGACCGTCCAAGGCACACGATTTTATACTTACTTTGAAAAATTATTACAATAAAAGATGAAGACGGATATTTTTTTCTTTTTTACACATTTATAGTACAATCTTTCTTCTTACGTATAAAATTATTTATGTTGTCAAATGACTTCTAGATTATGAGATATAACGTATTTTCTTGTAGTCAATTTCTAGATTATTGACTTTCTTAGACGTGATAAAAATACAAGTTTATGATTTTAAAGTCGAACTTTTCTTAATACGTTTTAAATTTCACGATATGTTCCTTCATATTAATATTTCCTACCTTCTTACCTAGTAATAATAATTGGTGTAATATTACTTCAAAATTGAGTCTTTGCGCGTCATCTAGAAATCGCGCTTACGAAATCCACTGTTTACTAAGTCAATTATCCAATTTTATAATAATTATCCAATAGAGATAAAATAAATATATATGGTGTTTACGATGACTGAAGGCAAAAGAAGCTAAACCGATTAATTGTGTGGCCAAAATCAATTCAAAAACTACCAATTTCTTGATTTACGCATGAAAAATGCTAACACGCTCTTAAGTGAAGATTAATTACTAACAAGAGCGGTTACAAAAGAGAGCCGAGAGAATGCGCGGGCGGGCAACCCACTGTGCAACCGTCTGCCATAGCACCACTTTACAAACAGCTCTGCACTGCATTTGTTCTGAGTTTGTTCTGAGCGCCCGCCGCCGCACCGATCTTGATGAGTGCAGCGATGAATAACCGTCGGCAAGGAATTTTGAAAAATATTTTTTTCCGGTCCACAACAAAAAAATCACATTTGTGAACGCGTCAATTTTTTTTCGAGATAAAGACGGAAATATTCATTTTGAGCCACCCTGAGCTGATTATCTGCTGATGATCTGATTATCTACATGTGTGTCTGTATTCCTCCACAATAGCGCCCAAACGCTTAACCCCTCAAATGAATGGCGATTAGCTATAAATTTATATTTACATTTACATTTACATTTACATAGAGCGGGGTTTACTATAGAGCTATAGCATTACTATAGAGCGGATTACTATAGAGCGGCGCACATTTATATTTACATTTACATTTATATAAATTTATATACATTTTGTATACATTTTGCCATAGGCATCCATTATTGGACGCCTCACATTTAAGGCATTAATCCGATTGATTTAGTCACGACAAGAGTTGAAAAAGTTTTAGCTGAAATCGCTCCACTAGAGAGCTCATAAATCATTCTCGAAAAATTGGACTTAGAGACTTGAAATTTGGTAAACCGATGCCTTTTTGGGTCGGAATGACATAGTGCAATTTTGGTTGTAATATCTCGTATGCAAGCTACACTAATAATACTTAGTATTATACTTTCCATGCAACATATCAGTAGCTACTACAACTATTTATAAATATCTATAAATATTTATAATATATCTATGAATATCTATAAACATCAATAAATATCTGTATCTTTATATCCACTATACGACCAATCTTGGCTTTAAAAGAAATCTTCTTCTTCTTTCAAAGCCAAGATTGATTCCTGGCTAAAACATGACGCCCGGAAAAATATTTACAAATTAATATACCGAGACAGTTCCCATCATTAAATCCCATCCTTGACAAATCTTATTATTATTTTCGCTGACTTTTTTTTATTACTATTAAATATTTATTAATTTTGGTGACTATTGTTTGATATTATTTGACAATTTATTTTATTTATATTTTATTAAGAGGGCTCCGAGCCTATGCCGCTAAACAAATGTAGGTAATTTACGCTTGCCGGCGGCGGCCACGCAGGTGTGACTAAATTGCATACATTGATAACGCTGAACAGACGGTCACCCGCCAAAGCGATGTAACCCGCATTTTATAATTTTATTGCTCATAGCAAATTGCAAATAACAAAAACTGCAAAT
Organism: Micropterix aruncella; assembly: GCA_944548615.1. Lineage (NCBI taxonomy): Eukaryota > Metazoa > Arthropoda > Insecta > Lepidoptera > Micropterigidae > Micropterix > Micropterix aruncella. The sequence goes on from OX155962.1 coordinate 22,872,896, forward strand.
TGTGATAAAAGCAAATCCTTTTGCACACGTATTTATTAGACCAAAACGGTCGATTTGACCCGCCGTTCCGACATATTTGTCCCAGCGGACTCAAAATAGCGGCCGTTTTTCAAGATGGTCGCTAATAAACCAAAATTATTTTTCTCATGCTGATTTTAATGACCCATGGGCCTTTTCGGCTATTTTGGGGTCGTATATTTCAAATATGGCAATAAAAATAACTTTAGTTAATTTTGAACAGGATTATAAACATTTTTAACGAGTATTTACTTTCACGTTACCGTTACGCGTCTTCTTCGAGTATTTGCACACTGGAAAAGACGAATCTAAAGTCAAAACTGTCAAAAAAGTCAAACGAGAGAATAATTTTGTGTATGCTGTAAGTAATTTCTGAAATTTGCTACCCAGAAAACATGGAAAATTTGAACTATATAGAATATGTGAATGGGTCTTTGACTTTGAATTTGTAGTCGCTGGCTCAAATATGACGACTACATGTGTTTTGAACAACCTTTGAACGTATTTTGAACCGATTTGAACATATTTGTACTTTTGGCCAGAAAACTTAAACTTTTGTACTCGGTGTCATCATCAGAACTGGTCAAAATAAATGTACCGTGGCCGTTTTATTCTACACTATACTACACTATATATAAATGATTGTACACATTCTACCTTGTTTGTAAGGAATTATTTATTTATGTTTATATTTTCAGCATCATATTTGAAATGTCGACGCCAAAATAACCGAAAAAGACCCATGGGTCTTTAAAATCAGCACGAGAGTAATCATTTTGGTTTATTAGCGGCCATCTTGGAAAATTGCCGCCATTTCGAGTCCGCTGGGCCAAATTGCCGGAGCGGCAAGTCAAATCTACTATTTTGGTCTAATGAACACACGTGTGCAAAAGGATTTGCTTTTATCACAATTTACAGTATTCTTTCAAAATATGAGACGAACCGCTTCCACTATCAGGATAGCAGATACTTTATGATTCTGAGTAAAGAAATAAAAATGGATAATGCTTAAAACAATTATAGCATTGTTATTCTCATCAGTACGAGGATAAAATGTATGTCGAGAAAGATAAAAAAACAGTAATTATTATAGGTATAAATAGCTACACCAAAACTTTAATTATTTCAAAAAGCAGTTACCTTTATAAATAAACTACTTCCTACGGAAAGAAGGTACAGATAGATTTCGCGGCTTAATGTGATTATATATTTTTGAACAACTTCAAATATGTAATTAAAATTAATAAAGAAATAAATTAATGAATGCCACTTTTAAACAGTCTCGAAGAGGAGTTTTGTGTATTTCACTCTGTGCTCCCCGGGATTCGCCCGTTGGATGAACAATTGGAAAGTTCACGAGCACCTTTCTTCTTCGGACCGCAGACTGGTGACATTTGGCATCGGCCGTCGCGTTCCCCCCACGCCACAATCCGAGTGGCGATACCGAACCGGCGACATTAACTGGGACCGGTTTGGTGAAGTCCTCTGCGAGAATCTTGAGGCCTTTCCATCGCTTTCTAGTAGTACCGCAGAGGACTTGTGTGTCGCAATTAATACGGCCATCGAGTCTTCCTGTGATGCCGTAGTAGGGCGGAAGAAACCCCGCGGTGGTTTCGCGCCCCCGTGGTGGTCTTCCGAACTCTGCGATAATTTTAAATTTAATATTTTAAATAGTGTAACGTAGCGATTGAAAATTAATGTGATTGAAAATTGTTATTTTTGTGATGTGACGCAATGATGACATGAAAATTTTCTGCTGATCGATCAAGGTGAACAATGTATGAGATGAAGTTAAAATAAAGAAAAATAAAAAAACTCAAGTTTCAATTTTTTTTAAACTCTCTCTATACTATTGAATATCTATGATTTTAAAATGTTTTTCAAAGGATTTTATTTTTCTATGGTTTTAAAATATTTCTAAGTATTCTGTAGTTTTGAATATTTTCAAAGATTATTTGACTTTAAAATGATTTTCAAATTATTTTATTTTTCTATGGTTTTAAAATATTTCTAAGTATTCTATAGTTTTGAATATTTTCAAAGACTATTTGATTTTAAAATGATTTTTAAATTATTTTATTTTTCTATAGTTTCAAAATATTTATAAGTATTCTATAGTTTTGAATATTTTCAAAGACTATTTGATTTTAAAATTCCCGTGCTTTTTCTGGTTTAAATGACGTGCCGCAACTTTAAATCAGTGCATATCCTATCAATGCTCTTTGTAAGCTAAATATCTTACAGCCAACCACTTATTTTCAACTTACGAAAATGTTACATCTGCATACCGAAATGTCCTTCGTTGCTCACTCCTGATGGCGAAACTGCTTTTCAAAATCAATATTCAAAATCAATATTCTACCTGTACATGGTTTATGCGTCTTTCAGTATTTTTTTATTGAATTTCAGGTTTTTCACGCAAATTAACTAAACTATTCGAGATTACAAGTTTCGAATAGTGGTCCGTCCCTTCAGAAAATATTTTCAATTGTTTTACGCTTAATGGAGTCGATCTATTTTTTATATAATGAGCATCGTATCGATCGAATCTTGGGGTTTAAAACTATCTCATTTTCTTATATCTCAGACTGAAAACAACATTGCTTTCTCATGTCTTCAGACTGAAATTTCACGCTGATTCTATGGCGTTTCTCAAAAAACGAAATATGTTTTCGTACGCTTCCCCATTAACTAAAATACATGTAGAGTATTATAATAAGTTATAACAAAGATGGCATAAACATCCATTAATAAAAAACAAATATAAAAATTAAAATACTTACTGCTGTTTGCTTTCTTGTGACGATGCGTGACGATGCGGCACTGCGGTGTAGAAGAATAAAATATTACGTGAGCGGGAACTGATAAGAGCTAACCGAAAAAGACGTGCTCCCGCTTTCAATAGCAGTAGGGAAGTGAATCTATTTCATAGCGCGCCTGTGTATTTATTAACGCGGCCAGCCCATACAAAAAATGTATGGAGAATCTGATACCTGATTTTCTGGGATTTATTGTATAAAATCCTATTACAATCATTGAAATTTAAATAGCTTATAGTAAAGATATGTCATTTCACTTTCTTTTATAATAATTTGTAATTCAAATTAGTTATTATTTTCCCAGTGAGGACTAAAACCCCGCGCCCATTTTTGTATATTTTCTCGGGTGTTTTTATAAAAAACTACGCAAACTATTGCCAAATTTATTAGCTCACCTTATAAATGACTTATTGATAAAAACGAGTGTTTTTTGTCACTGCTTTTATTAGCTTAGTTTTAGCGGAATAACTAAAACGCTAGACCCTAATTTGAGAAATTTCGTGCGGCACCCTCTTAACACGATTATTTATTTTCTGTGTTTTATTTTAAATATTTCCTATTGTGATCATTATTTAGTGATTATTAGTTATAATTTATAATGGTGACGGTAATATCTACATATTCCTTTTCCCTTTTATTTTTTTTTCAAATTGCCGAATATATGTGAACTAAAAACTAGAGAGCTCGCTGCCCTAGAACATGTCTTGGCAATTAGTTGGGCAGCAGCAGTACATACCTGCTAATGCTCATATCGGCCGTGTTCAATTTTAATTTAAATTTTAATAATATATATTTTTATTAATATGATTGTTAGTGAGACCTATGCATTGTAAATGAATTGTTAAATTAATTAAATAAATAAATAAATACATATACCATCGTCTAACTTCTTCTTCCTAATCACTTTCATTTCCCTACCTATCCCATCGGTTTTCTATATTAATTTTATATTCAATATGAACTTAGTTTATTCTATAATTATTTTTTAAATAAATATGCTGAAATCTGTTTAATATGTTACTTTCGTAGGAAACGTTTATCGGCGTAATGTTTTTTGTTTTCTATAATATATTTATGGACAAGTAGGTATGTATATTGTATGCGCTGTATATTTCCCGAAATAAAAATAAAAATATAATAAAATATTTATATTCCGCTATATTTTAAAAAATTTATTTTAAACAAATATTAACAATAATAATAATATACTCTTTATTTGCACTTAATTATGATACAAAAAGGCGAGCTTATTGCCACATGACAATGTCTTACAACTAACCCAATCATAGTGGTACATGCGCATATTGTACAAATAAAGATTATTAATTTCGTCTGCATAAAATACAGACTAGTAAAGGTATTTAAAACTAAGAATGCCCGAGGAGAGGCAATTGGGAGAGGAAGAAGAGAGAAGGGGAAGAACTGGTTACTTCTTAGAAAAGTAGTATCCTTTGAGGTGAGTCTTGAATGATGGTTAAAAAGGCGAGTTTCGTATATTTGCCGGGAGATTGTTCCAGACTCTTGCACCATGGATAGAGAAAGAGTAGGAATAGAAATTAGTATTATGTCACTGAATTTTTAGTAGACTGCCAGACTGTACGAGACTGAAGTACCGAGACTGAAGTACGAGACCGTTGCTCGTGGAGATAGGATGGTGTTGATTGGGAGAGTACACGATGGAGTAGAGCAAATATATGAACGAAACTCTTTTGGCGTACTGGCAACCACTTTAACTGTACCCTATATTCGGACACTTACGTAGACCGAAGATGAATCGTATTAACGCCTTCTGTTGGTCTCCCCTACATATTTTGTCATGCTACGCAGTAGACATATTTAGATACATATCACAGGGTCTTAATAGTAAGCACAGTTTAAGGTATAAGAATTTTAATAATTTAAATAAATACTGAAATACAAGCTTGAGGTTAACCCCTCGGCCACCTTCTGTACATAAATACATACATACATAGAAGAAACATGCGAATCCATCGATTAAGTATTACCAAGTTTTAGTCAATGGTATTGCAACTCTGCTCAAGTTGGCGAGCGCGTGCGACAATATACCGACGAGGTAACTAATAAACAAAGACTGAGAACTGACGGCATGGCGCGGCAGCCGAGGAAAATTCATTAAAAAAGTGAAGCATTTCTAAAATGTCTGCCTTTTGTTCCGTCTGCTTGTACTGACATTTCCATCTTGCTCATTTGCCATTGTAATTACAATTAGTCGTGCACAACACTGCTCCTAATAATGCAAGATATATTAATTGTAAAAAATGCTCTACTGAATTAGTAGCCGATACCATTAATTATATAGCGTATAAGATTGCTCGATGCAGTACTACGATATTGCAACTAATATTTTATTTACTCGTAAATGGCACTGATAGTTCCAAAAATATAATAATATTCTACCTATAAATGTATTATAATTAGAAAACCATTTAGATTTCCTAGTAATCTATTTAAGGAGTTCAATGTTCTAAGCGTTATGTAATAGTATGCTAAAAATATTTTAATTCGTCTACGTACTAAAACCATACAATCATACAAAGGCAAAACTAACATTAGCAACCAGGAGAGCAGCTGGGCCAAAAATTTATAACTTCCTCCCGGTTCATCTAAAACAGACATCCACTCAGCAAGTCTTCAAAAAAGATTCGAAGAAGTGGCTGCTCGAAGACGGTAATACTCTGCTTTTCATTTTTTGATAGAAAACTATTTTTTAAATTATTGTTTCCTTAATATACTTCCTTAATGCACTTAGAATGCATTGACGAGTTAACGCTCTTCGGAACCCTTATTTTTAAAATTCTTCATTGTATTTTTTAAATTCTGCAATTTTTATTTTTTAAATTCTGCATTCTGCATGACTCTATTTTCTTCCTACATCTACCAAAATAGTATGTACCCTCGTAGACACCTAGCAGAAGTTCCGGTGAATAGTGATTTTCATCATCACGATACGAGGAATAAATCAATCTCCACATAAACCAACAGCGACTTAGCAAAGTGCGATACAGGTTTATTCACCAAAATTTGTCCTACTATAATAAGATGCCAGAGCAAATAAAAAGCCTTGGAGAGGACCAATTTAAAATGATAATTATAAATAATTTGGTAAGAAACCCAATTTATGGTATAAGGGAGTTTGAAAATTCCGAGTTTATTTTCCATTTTGATAATTAGTAAATTTGTAAAATTTTAAACATACTGGTATTATGATAGCTAACATTCTAATTCTCATGTAATTTATTATACATCTATTTATGTTTAAATAAAATACGAAGGCATATTGCTGGATTGAAAATCAAATAATTTTACGTAGAATTTTCATTTCTATTATATTATTCTCCCTTACTATTAAATGACATTAATATATTTTGATTATTTGTAAGTAGGTAATATTAAATATAATATTACAGTCATGACAACTATCATGATAGTTATGTTTTTAATAATTAAATTTTAAGCATTTAATTTTGTGACGCATCTAAGTGTAGGAATGCCTATCTACTGGAGTAGTTGATTGTATTGTATTTTAGATCCATGATCCGAGCTTTAAATAGAACACTTGATAGATCTAAAAATGAAGAAATTGGATTAACATTGATAAATAAAGTAACTAATATAACGGCCATACTAATATCCATATCCATATCGTTTGCATAAATATGCAAGTTGCTTCCGACGTGCAAAAATTACAATGTAAATTGAAGACATTACTTTCACGCCGTGTCATACATTTAAGGCTTGTTGTCACAGCTTTACAGAGACGTTACATTGTTTTCGCGAATCCTTTTGATTTAGTAAGCGCACAGCCTGTGGCGAGCGTGGATCCATTCGGCGATCCGTGACGAAGTGTGACGTCTCTAGAAATATTGCATTTTGAAATTCTAAAATAGATTTAATTGTGCGTTCGTCCGATTACGATGAGATAGACGCTGCAAATGATACATAATCAGAGTGAGAAATACACAAATAAATTGGTTCGGGGATGGGGAAAGTTATGCCACAGGAAACAGTTATGTGACACATCTTCACTTTTACCGCCCTACCTACACGAACGTACGTGATGGATCCGCTATATTATCGCCCGAATGCAACAACCAAATGCACGTACGTTCAAGTTCAAACAATAATTTTAAAAAACAAAAAACAAAAATAAAACAGAAACGTGTACGTGGTACGTCAAAATGTTTTTACGATTCTAAATACAAAAAAGCGTCATAAATGGCTCTATTGTGTAAAAACTTTTCTGTTATATTGTAAACAAGTATTGTTATTAAGAAATTTAATGGAAAAAAAACAGCGATTTATCACCTACTTTTTGAATAATAACCGAGTGGTAGGGCGGTTAAAATGAATTCTAAAACCATTCTAGTCAATTATCGTTAACTAGTTGACAATACTAAGTCATACTAAGTCAATGAGAATGACGAATTACACAATACTAAGTCAATGAGATTCATCCCACGGTCCTTAGCAATAATTGCACCGCCACTTTCGTATAATAAACGTTAGTTCCTTGTGACATAGAGGGACTTCCCTAATAAGAGATTACATAACCTGAATCGCCTTGAAATAGCTAAAATCATCACTAAGCGTATGGTATAACATGGTGATAATCCATTTGGGATATCCATCGACACCTACACCCATATTTTTTTCCCTAGTTTGAGGAAGAGCGACAATGTTTTTATTGCGTTAGGATCGTTCGACTGAAAAAATATGATGTCACAGTGGTCCCTTAGTACAGCAGCTCTCATTTCAATTTTAGGTACGGAAACCTAAATCTAATGAGCTCGTCCAATTGTAGAATAAACCTTATTGGCGAAAGTCTTAAACTTTCGAAATCTTTTGAAATCGCGCATCGCGTTCGTGAAATTTCGTTCGGAAAGACAGACACTCTTTTACCTTGGTTGAAATAAAGAAGCTGGCTTTCTTAATGGATTTTCCATAGGCGATACCTAGACAAAATAATATTTTGTTTCAGATTTTTATGCTATAAAATTCTTTCTCTGGCATTGAAAGTCGGACCTTAAATCCTTTAATTTTCTCAGAAACCGGACGATCTGTAAACGAAATTCGACATATTCATCATTTTCAGCCGAAAATTAAAACCGCTCTTCCTGAAGAAAATCACTCTTTTACACTAGAAATGAACATTTGCCAATAATATAAGTTACTGGGTTAACCCGACCACGCTTTGCCTTAGCTCTGATTGTTTGATTGAAATGAATGGGAAACGCACAGATGTCGAAGCGCACCGAAGACTAGTCGCGCTTATTCAAATTCAACATTGTGTCAATTTTTTTCTATAAAAATACGTGGTATTCGAATTCAACGTTGTATCAAAATTTCAACGCAATCGACCGACTACTTCTCGAATTTTGTGAGCTCAAAACTAAGCAGGCTGAATTTTTATATATAAAATTGGCCCAAGTTTTATCAATGATAAAACAACGTATTAAAGGTATTTGTAACATATAAAATAAAACAGTAATTTATAATCTGTCTGCATATACATATTGGTCACACGGAAATGGCTGCTCGATCGATGATTGGTCGAAATTTGATGGTCGAAACACAATGTCAACCTTACGCTGTAGCCGAGTGAGATTCGCCTGCGTAAAGATCCGGTACAGCTTCGCAAATCAGCATCCCACGAAGACGCAGTTTGAGAATGTTTGGAACTGGAGGATGTTTCGGGTTGAGTGTAATTAATTACCTTCATTCCCAAGATGCTTGGGTGGCTGACTATTTGGTAGAATAAAATATGCTTTCTTATTTATCGGTTCAATGACGATTTTTTTAAAAATAATGTTTATAAACCTAAAGTTTGGTTTAGAAAACTTTAGAAACTAACTTAATTTCGGTCAGACTCTACTTACACTAGGCGGCCTTAGACCAAGGACAGTACACTTACCGCTATAACAAAGTCCTTGGCTATTGTTCATGAGGTAATTAGCCACTCAGTGGCTCCTGCCAATAAGGGTCCGACAGTATCCTCCAAACCCCCAATACGGTTCGTGCCGGTTGGCTCTAAACGAAAAATACATTACATTACGAAACTTTTCTCAATAATCGAGAAAGCCTCAGACTGGATTCTGCAAGTCGATTCGGTCTCAAAGCAGTATCAATTCTCACAATGTCTCGGATGCACAGCGCTCCGTCCAGCGCGCGCGTATAACTCTTCAATCAAAACGAATCAAATCAAACATCTGAAAGGATCACGAATACAAATTTAATAAACACCATGATCTCGTAAATGCCGTCACCCGGAACGGCTTTACTGTTCACTTCACGCGGTGGAAGTTGGCGCTCGTGGCCTGTCAGCTAAATCTAAGTTTCATCTCTTTAAAGATCTTGGCCTCTTCAGAAAAAAAAATATATTCCTTCCAAGAAAACATTCATAATTTAATAATAATTAAAATATAAAACTTTAATTTCCGCATCTCAAATTCTATGGATTCGAAGGGGGAGTGATGCGTGGCAAGGTGAACGCTCACAATATGGCAAGACAGCTGTCCTAAACCTGCCACAGCCGGTCGTTAGTCCAGAGTCCAGTGCTCACCCTCCAGAAGTGTAATAATAATATTATGAAGGGCCCGATTCCGGTCGGTGAATTCCATGGTAGCTCTGTTTGTATCTATTCTATTCTTTGTTGCTCTTCTGATACTTTCCCTCAATATCATGATATTTGCTGTTAAACCCCTCGGGCATACAGAATCGAATCGGAACGCTGTAAGCAATCCGCGTCCCCGGTGTGGATCCGCTCACGTCTTTGGTTCTCATGATTTGAATGCGGCGGGACTGACACCGCCCCACATACTGCTGTGCTCCGCATACTAACTTTGACTGACTCGCTCTCTGGCTTCGTGGTCACAGAGGCTTGTGACCACCGCAACCTGTTGACATCAATAAAAATATTTATAATATATTTAGACATTGTAGAATTAGTATTCGAGGGTACAGAAATGTGGGTTCTGGTACAGAGATGTAGTTATTGGCCCCACTTTACATAGTTTCATTGACGTTGGGAATGCTTTTGATAGAGTTATACACAATAAGATGATCAACATTCCCCAATGAGTGGGAATAGATCACTAATCATAATCATTACTTATCTCTACTGACACTATAGGGCGGACATTCATGTTGACCAGAATATATATTTTTAAATTGGTGACTTCCTTTGAAACCGCTTTTGATTTGTATTCTAAGATGAATCACAAAAGCATATCTCAGAACTCAATCATGCATGGAATCTAAAATGCCATGGCTGGTGAATATAATTTCAATCAGGCCAAACAAAACTTTGTAGAAATACCAAACAGGTAAGAGTGGGTGGGTAACAACATTCGTTTTGAAAATGGCGTTATAATCATGGTATAAAAACCTCTGACAGCTGCAATATTCTTAGAGCGGCTCAAAGCTAGATAGGCACAGTGGTATGCCACCATCAGACGCGTTTATAAAAATATGCCAAAAGCATACAATCATCTGCTAATGCTATCAGATAGCCAAGCGGCTTCTGTCACATCCTCTGCCATCGTTCGCCACCAAAAGTTCGCTATCTATAAAACGGTGACTTTACGCTTAGTGCTTCGGCACACAGGGATTAATGGGAACGGGGCTTTTCCGTTCCCATTCTGTGGCGTATCAAAAGCCACAGCAACGCAAAGGTGAAAGAACATCAGAGAAAACAGACTCATCAATAGTGGAAGAATATATCACTTTGCAATAGAGATGAACTAGACGGTACGGATCATTATACATTGAATAAGCATCTACATCGGATAACCGAACTGTGCAGCTTTTCCTTGAAGAAGCGGAGACATCGCTCTACTTTCTGTGTGAGTATAGAACGGTAGTGCAATCGATCATCTGACACACGGGAAGACAGAAATAAACCGTTCCCTCAAAGATACTGGTTCATTCGTTTCTGTTAGGACACGTCTCTCCAAAAATATGCGGCCGGATATCCTTGTTTATCCCTACTTGTAGGTACATGTGTGTGATGGGGGCTGACAACTGTGGGCATGATAGGAGGTGGTTTTCATCCTGCAGCATATTGGATTCGCTGTGTAGCCCCAGCGGACGGGATTGACTCGGCGTCTTGTCACATCCACCTTCAGTTTGTTGAGACTATGCCAGGTGGTATAAGAGAAATGGGACCTTGATCCTATCTGTTTCTAAACATCCTCGCCAAGTCAAGTCCTCCATTGAGTGATACTGTTCGAAGATTGGCTGCCCTGGGGCAATTGTGTACTGGTGAAGAAGTCTGACTTTCGCGGTTTGAGGTGTGGTGTTTTTTATGCGATTCAATGGTACTGATATATGGTATGTAGAAAGCATAGGAGTTTGGAACGAATTGTAAGCAAGTGGAGGCATAAAAATATGCGATGAACGTAGTGCACCTGGACCCAGAAGCCCAGAAGCCCAGCTCCGATTCAACAAAACTAATCTACTACATACTTAGCTATAAGCCAGTAGACCGTATTCATCAAAAGAATGTGTCAATTTAATCATTGTTGTACCAGCGAGAATTTTGTTCCGATGTTATCATTCCAGTATAAAGTAGGTATTTTATATTAAAATGACACAAGACAGTCGTGTCATTCAATGCAAAAGTATAGAATTATTTGCAAAAATAGTTCATTGGAATCCAAGAATATAAAATCCTATAAAGCCGTCTATTCTTGTTTATGCCCCAATAATTTAGGCCTTCCTACTATTTCATAGGAACAAAATAATTAAAAAGCAATAGTCTAGGCGTATTAGGGGTCTCACCTCGGAATGAGAGATAATAAGCTGAAAACTCGTATACAACTTTGGCATTCTAAAAGTTGTCTCAAAAGTCATATACACTCCAATGATATTAACATATACCTAACATAAAAATTGTAGAGCATAAAATTTGCGACGAATTTTGTTCCAAACAATTTATCATGCGCCTAACCGTTTTTGAGATAGAGGGCGGAGAGCGCACAGTGGTCGGCCATACATGGTGTTATTCACCGAGGTTGACAGTTGACCTTGCATTGCAGTATGTATGGCTTAGTGTCTCGCGCTCTCCGCCCTATATATCAAAAATGGTTAAGCGCATGAAAAAATGTTTGGTACACAATTTGTCGCAAATTTTATGCTCTACAATTTTTATGGTACATGTTAATATCGTTGAAGCTATAGAAACTTAGATAATCGCGAAAAAACGATATTTGTAACCATTAACTTTGAATTACTTACGATCCAGATACGGAATTTTATGAGACTTTTGAGACAACTTTTAGAACGCCAAATTTGATGTGTATACCAGTTTCCAGCTTATTATTTGTCATTCCGAGGTTGATCCCTTTTTTTGCTTAAGTGACTACGCTACAAGGGTACACAACCACCAAGGACTTCATATCTTTTAATCTCAATGAATTATTTTTGTAAAAAGTCCTACTTTGGTCAAATTTTGAATGCTCTTTTGCTTTGTGTATATAAAAGTCGGAACGACACATTCTTTTGATGAGTGCGGCCTACGACAAAAGATAATTGGTATCAACTGGCTGCGGGTAGGTACCGGCGGTCACCTCTAGCGATGTCTAATTATATACTCCTTCGAAAACAAATGAACGACAAAACTCGCGCGTCTCTCGAACTGAGATGTAATCGGTACGCTGACCTCGAATCGTGATAAATCTATACGAGCGCATCGCTGCCGTAATATTTTTTGTGTGTAAGAAAGAGCCCAGCAGACGGCCCCGCGCACTCCGGGACCAGTTTGCTTCTAAGCGGACACTTCGTTAACGAAAAATCTTCTAAATTAAGTGGAGAGATATACCGGCGTCTGGTCCTGACAAGATTAAACCTGTCTCACTGTCACGCACACCACTGTGGACAGGCACAGATGTACGGTACACGACTGAAGGAAACGAGAGAAGAGACCGCAGTTCCCCAGAAAAAAAAATTGCGTAATCATACTAGCGGACTTTGGAATTGCGGATTGGTCAGGGCTGCTTATCAATATTACTTTAGAATAACTAGAATAATAATGCACTTAAAACCATCACAATTCATACAGTACCCGACAGCGCCATTACTGTTTGTTTGTTTGTTTGTTTCTACTCTTTTTTGTGAACATTTCACAATGGGCGGGTTTATTGTCATATAACAATTTCTTACAACCAACAATACTGTGACGTGTTTATATGTATGTATGCGTGTAATATGTGTGTGTGTCTGGTTATTGCATTCGATCGACAGAATTGAAAATGCAATTCCGTTAATTTAATCCCAACGGAAAATGGTGACCCAGCAGGGAATCGAACCCGGGACCCTTCAATGTAAGATCAGGCTACCTAACCACTATGCCACAGGGCCGCATCGCTCCGAGGATTTATAATCAACTTCTTGAATCAATCAAGGCTATCAACACAATTACAATATTTATAAAATCTGTTACGTCATAGTTGATGAAGGAAGGGAGGATTAATATAGATAGAAAACAGTATAAATATAATAAAATTGTATGTATGTATATAATGGTAATTAAATAAAAATGTATGAAAACATCGACTTCATATTTATATTTATAATTTTATGACGGTTTTTATTACAGTTTTCAGGCAACTCGTTGTTATATTTTTTTATGATTATTTTATTATTTCTATATGCACTCATTTAAATCTCATTTTCTACCAATTTAATATTTTTTATTATTAGGTATGTTTATTTTAATCGATTTTTTAGCAAATATTATGATTTAAATACTGTTTATTTGTCCATATTTTTATCAACATTTCTAATGTCCGCATTAGAACGGGCTATGTTAGGTGGTATAAAATACGTGGCCTAGTTAGGTGGTATAAGGAACGGGCCTAGTTAGGAACAGGCTTAGTTAGGTGGTAAGGGAAAGTCCCCTAACGCCGGACGGCACCTAGCGTCGGGTACTAATAGTATCTTGACAAGTCGCGGCGCGATCGATACTAAGACGGGTAAATAGGGCGCGGGGAAGCCTACGCTTTCCGTTCCCTACGTCTTTGTATCGATCGCGTCGCGACTTGTCGAGATATTATTAGTATCCGACGCTGGCGCTGTCCGGGATTAGGGGACTTCCCCTTATTAAAATAGGATCACTGGCAACAGTTTTTGGCATATCTTGTTATTAGTTTTTTGCTACTGCTATTGTAATTGTATAGCTGTCCATTTTACTGCATATTATTGTATAATACAAAATAAATTGAATTGATATAATTGTAAAAATGTGACTTCAGCCAATATTAGTAGCTGCCACGAAAGGTCCGTTTAAAGCAGTTTGCACGACGACGTAGCGCCGCAGACGCATGCAAGCCAGTCTCTCCAGCTCTATTTGTGGAGCGCAGCGCATCTACAGCGGTCCAAAAGGACACGGTTCAGCAATTGAGTATATAGCGTATTATATTCTCAACGACGTACTACAATTTGGCAACCAGGATTTTACTACGAAACGCATTTAAATTACTTAAAAAAGTAGAGCCTTATTGTCTGATTATTTTATATGGTCTTATATAGGTATGTACTTTTAGTTTAAAATGCATAACGTAGATTTAATTTGATTATTTAACATTTTACTGACAATTTGAATATTACGATGAATAATTTTACTACGTACATATCTTTTCAAATTACTAACTACTTCAAATATTAGGCTTCTATTTTGATTATTTATATTTATAGTTTGACAATCTAGTAGTTAATTCTTGACTACCTATGTATGTTCAGTAAAGAGTAGTAACGAGACTTACTACCTAGCACAATTATTTTGACACGTCCAAGAGCGGTCTTTAGCCGTCAATTGGACACGACGAAAATGTAATGTAATGTAATGTAATGCAACTTGTTATGTTGAATATTGGTGACTTTCGAGGTACAACCCGTATGGCGGCGCACTGTAAATGACACTCTAAATAAAGCATCCTGTATAAAATTATAATATAGTATAAAACGATTTTTTAAATCATAGCGCTTATTATTTCAATTTTATTTACTTTAAGGTGTCCTTTTTTTTCTCGAATACTGGTTTTAATACGTAATAAAAACGCTCTTTAAAATTCAGAGAGACTAATAGATGGCGTTCAATCTCTCCGAATGCCGTATATTAGTCAGCCTAGGTATATAAAAATACGATAGATGGCACTAATATTAGAATTTTATTATTGTTATCATTAGTTAAGTTATTAGGTTTTTATAATCAATCCAGTCATTTATAGAAACCATTCAATTATCAATATTACTCTGCATTGTCAAATACATTTATATTAGTTTGGCAGTCAGTTCTGTCAGTGCCACCTGCATTCTGCCGTTTCAGAAAGGTTGCCAAATCGTACTGTGGAGTAGAGCAATCTAATCAAAAGTTGAGGGTTACTATTTGCAGTGAGCGGCCTCCAGAGTGAGGTCTCTCTTTAATGAATTGAGGAGTCGGCGAACAAAACGATCTAAATCGGTTTCGGACCCAAACATGTTTTTTTTAAATCGGCACGCCTTGGGCCGTTCTATCGATTGGTAAAAATATTTATTAACTAAACGACCTAAAAGCCTTAGAAAAATGAGGTAGAAATCACCAATTTTGTTTAAAACGATCTATCGCTAGTTAAAGCGGTTGAATATTTGTTATTAAAAAGAATTTCTTTTAAAATGATCTAAATCTCACACTAAATCATAAAAATCATCAAAATGTTTTCTTTCAAAACGGTCTAAATATTTTTTTTCCTCACCTTTTCTTGTTTTTGTTGCGGTATCCCTAATTTACATATGACAACATTCACATTTGAGCATAGCTTCGGTAAACAGAGTTACTGTGCAAATTGGTTTGGTGTAAATGGTGAAAAATATGTCATCTGGTACGGTTGCGGCATTCAACGCTGGTTCTAAGAAGACGTAAACATATATTTCTTAATAATATTTATTAATTTGAGAAATTTTTACAATTATTATTCATTAATTATGGTTTAATAGATTAAGATTAACGATGTAAAAATGTAAAAAAGAAAAAAAAATGCAAAAATGTTTTAATTCCCCGTTTTTACTACACCAGTTGCAATCAAAACGGTATAATTTATCAATACAGTTGCGATTAAAAACGATCTACATATTCCGGTTTCAATCAAAACGGTCTAAATGAACATTTGTTGCTTTATTATGTCCCATTCTTGCAATGAAAAATTACTTGCGAATGCTAGATCTTGTACAAATCAGCCAAGGTATCAACTAGAAAAACAAAATATACAAATAAACAAATGGAAGTATGCTGTTTAGTTTTTTGCCTCTCCTGTAAAATTGACTTCAACGATTTCAGATTGTTTCATTCGACGACTCCTCAATTGATATCTATAGTATAGAATAGAATAAAATAACTTTATTGTGTTATAAAAACATAATTTATTGAATATTGCACTGGTTTTATAAAAAAGACAATTTATGCACAAATGGCGGACTTATCGCTATAGCGATATCTTACGATCAACCATTTAGTATCAGGTATGAATGTTTATCTGTTTTATTATAGACCTTGTGCAAAATAGCTTTTTAATAATTGGCAGCCCTATGTCGCAACGAACAGTTCCGTCCACATCTTGGCAGTTTACTGTGTGAATCTTCTCTATGACTCATCGACTGCAAATGCTAATGTGCTCGCACATGACGGGGCTTGCTTTATTGACCTTTATTATTTGCACATATTGATAGATTTTACGTCATGTTTTACGGCATTAAGTAGGCGATATATTTGACGGGCCTATAAATATTGAAATTAATGCTCGGAATATATATATATATATATATATATATATATATATATATATATATATATATATATATATATATATATATATATATATATATATATATATATATATATATATATATATATATATATATATATATATATATATATATATATATATATATATATATATATATATATATATATATATATATATATATATATATATATATATATATATATATATATATATATATATATATATATATATTTATATATATATATATATATATAAATTTCAGTTGTTTTTATATTTTAAATACATAGATAAATTATAGTGTAGATGGCAATCGCGTTGTTGCTGCTAATTTCTTCAACTAGAGGGCCAGTGAGCCAGCGAGTAGGTATGTGCCAGCGTTATATTATGTACGATTTAAATCCTATTTATAAGATTACGGCAGCTAACGGTTTCGAGCAGCTTGTGTAATATGACATGTTTGTTGCATTGAGTCGGCCTAACTAGCGGTTTAACTCCCATCCGGTAGCCTCCTCGAAGAGAAATGAACCTGGATAGGCCTCTGTGAACCCTGTCACGCATGGCCGTGGACACGAGGAATCGGACCCTCTAGCTAGAGGAACACCTCGTGCTGTGCTGCTGGGTAGCTTGCGCATCGTGCAGGGTTAGCCAATCGAATATGCACTCTGGCGAATAACCTGGGGGTTAGGAAACGTACGTTTTGGTTTGTTGTTGACTTGATATCAGCTATCACTCGATCCTGATATCACTCGATCCCGTGTGAGCCTGGCGGGCAAAGGGCGCCACGGTCCGCGATAAATTTTAACTGAATTACCTCTAACATCAGGTAGAAACCGCACAAGCGACTTCGACTTGACTTCGATAAAAGTGCGAGGACGGCCCGGTTGGTTCACTTCCCAGGGCCTTTCCAGGGCCAACGCCTTAGCGTTGGACTCTTACGGGTTTACCAGTGGACTGTCCCTTGTTCTCTAAAGTCTTTTAAGTTCACTTCGTGGGGGATGAACGACCTAATGCCGTGAACACTCCTTGGGTTGACAGGATCGCCCGTTATGTTTGACATCCTTGGTTTTACGATTATTTTAGCACGTGTAAGATTAACCATTAGAAGATTTACCAACTACATCATACATCGTGCAACTACATCATACACCTATTTACCATTTTATTGCTTTAAAAATTTCTGAAATGTGTTGATATTGGTTGGTGTAATATATTTTCTCAATATATAAAGTCCCTTATAAGATCTCGCTGCGTAATCGTCTTTCAAAATTTCTTTTATTAGGAAAATTAAAATATACAAGGTAACTTATATATGGTAGGTATCTTTTAGTAATCCTAAGTTGAGATTTCCTAAATTAAGTCTTAGATGTTTGACTTGTTTATAGTGGGCATGAGGTTAATTTTATCGATAGTAGTTATGTTAACTCAACACTTCGACAAAAGACGAGAAATTTTATTTGGATTTATTTGATTTTTGATTATTTATTTTTTTTAATTTGATTATATTATGTCAATTTCAATAAATAGTGGTCTCCTGTACTAAAATAGGTCTGTTCCGAAAACCTGCTTAAATGATATCCTGAGGATACCCCTAATTTGCAGCGTTTATAATTTTATTACATAGTCGTTGTCTATTTTCCGTTTCAATTTTTAACTGTCTATTTTTTATGTTGTCAGTTGCAAATAAATAATTTTATTACTTTTCTTAAATTTCTCTTTCTTTTTCGACAGCGTTCCTTTTGCTGCAGCCTTCCTAAACGCACAAATTATTACAACACCCAATGCAATCGAGCTCGGCGCTGTTCGTTCGGAATCCCATTAAAACTATAGATTTCAGAGACAGAGCCGCTTGTAAAGCATGTCACGACACGAATTTTATCTATCGCCGCCGCCCGGCGAGAAAAAAATCGAATAACATTTATTAGCCGGCTTGTAAACATGTCCGCACAGCTTCCCGATCCGGGCAAATCGGGAGCCCGTTGCGGTTTACGCCACGCAGTCCGGCACGCGAATCAAACTGACGTCTGGAAAACTGTAACTGTAACTATTGATTATATGTGGTATTAGATTACTCAACTCCATAGCAGGTTCGTTATGACAACCCTTCTGAAAAGGCGAAATGCATGTGGCGCTGATAGCATTGATGGCCAAACTAATAGCAAATTATTTGGCCATGATAATGAATGGTTTTTTGTAAAGGATTGATTGATTATAAAACTTAAGGGAGATAGAACGACCTGATGTCGTTAAAACTTTCTGGGGTGACATGTTCGACCGTTGTGTTGACACCTCTAGACGCTAAGACATTGGGTGTATTAAAACTAACTCCTATCTACATCCGACCATTAAACTCTGATCGGTTCGATTCGAGTGCCCGATGACCAAGAGTAAATTTGGTAAACTATCTAACGGGCTGCCGAACTAGATCCACAGATTATCGGATCGATTGCAGTGCGACGTGTTCGCGGCCTATTAGAAGTTTTAATTGCGGCTTTGCCACGCCCACCGGCGGGCGGACGGCCAATCGGCTCGCGCCCATCGATCATTCATCGATTCATGCGATAGAAAGGCAGCGGCTCGCGAATGCGCAGTGCGTATGCGCGGGGCGAGTCTAGCATGTGATTTCACGAACGAGTGTCGACTCAATCGGTTCGGATGTTTATTTTTTATTATCATAGTCACTAAGTGGGCGACATCTGTTGACAGATTTGATAATAACCTAGGGGTAATCGTAGATGTGTTAGATTTTACTAATCTTTTATATTAGGCATTGTGAAGCTAGAAGAAAAGATAACGATGGGTAAAAGTCCACAAATCTAGCAAACACGGAGGGCACATGTAAAAATTTCCATACAGTGCTTCCTAAAAGTGGACATGGAATCCATAAGAAAGAAAATATTAAAAATACTCAACATTATATATACGTGTGTCGAAGTACCTACTTACTTTAATAATGATTAATTCATCAAGATATTTTAAAGATTATTTTATAATTAGAGTTTTTTAACATAGCCAATACAACAAAAACAAAGTTACTGCAACAAGCAGTAACTACAAGAGCGGACAGTATCCGTAGTTACTGCTTGGAGTCAGTTGAAGTGCAGGAGTCCTAGAAATCGGTGTTGTTATTTTTCCAGCATCAGAGTTTAAAGCTCCTTCTGTGGATTTGAAATTAGCGAATTCACTTCCGACCAGTCTATCAATATCGAGCCATACCTATAGCAAACCTATATATTCACATAACTGAACTACTCCAGGCTAAGATGCACAAACCCGAGCAGCCCAAAACAATGTGTCAGCAAGAACTAGCAGCCACGTGACTACGGTATGTCAATTGACAGTCGAACTTAACCCCGAGATTGGTCACCTCCTTCACCTGATGGATTCGGCTCTTCGAGAGCAAGTAGTCCTTAATATTAGGGTCGGTCTATCTGCCGAACGCCATTACTGCGCATTTCGACACATTGAGGCCAAAATTATGACATACATTTAAACTATATCACGCTGGAGAGTCTCACATACCTGCAGCACTGTCCTGAGAAATAGTTTTAGGTCGTCAGCAAATAGCAGATAGGACGCCGTTCAGCAATGCCACTGATGCTGTTGACGAAAATATTGAACAGAATTTTACCCAATTAGATCCTTGCGTGATGCACGACCGACTGTAATATTTAGAAGAAACAAAACCATTGAATTGAACGAATCGCTGATTATCTCTAACATAGTCTGTGAAGAAGAGCAGAAGGTTTAATTAAAAACTGAATGACGCTAGCAGACCTAAGAACTAATGCCGACGAGTGATCTAGTAACTGGAGGGATGCTCACTTATAAATAATAATAGAAGCGTGGGACTTCCAGGCTAAACACAGATAAAAGAGTTCAAAGTTCAAGTTCAAGTTTTATAATATATCGATTGACAACACTATAATTGCCCATACAATATTTTATGCTAAGTACAACGACATGTTTATTTATATTATCTAGAGCTATACCACTTTTTAGAAATATAAAGAAAAAACTTTTTACAGAAAAGTAGGTACATACTTAATATTATATGTTGACTCAATTACAGCATTTAGCACTTTATAGAAAAAGCATAACAATTTTTTTTTTTACCACCACTACTCAAACATCATCATTAAAATCTACTCCCTAAAATACAAACAAAAACAATCAGGATAATAGGAAATCAAAAATAATTCAGAAATACTACATAAACTAGGAAAAAAAGGCCAAAAATTAAAATATTCTGCATACTGGGTAGCGACGCGGGTATATATATAAGGGGTATTTCCACTGTAAGTGGTATTTCCGTACGTTAGCTATGTCTCAACAGGACATACCAGGAAAGTGTAAATAACAAATCTAAGTTTCTAAAAACTAGTTTTTTTAAAGAGACAGCCACTACTCCTAGGTGATTTCATAAAAAAAATATGCTATGAAAAAAAGAATAAAATCTGTGTGGATATGGAGAAAATATTCTGCAGGGAGACAACGTTAATAAGGTTCCATAACGAAAATATCCATGATAATTATCCATTTTTGACACAACCTTGGCACTCCAGTAAGACTCAGGAAGTGAGCTCGCCTTATCATAGGAGTCGCCTTATTATTATATCGCCTAGCAAGGCGGCTTCGGTTGCTCTTTTCTGAGCACATTAGAAAAACTAACATTTACATTTAATTAATGCGGTATTTACTGTGGACCGATGTAACAATTTCAAATTCAAATTTTCCAAATTTAAATTCATAGTACAGCATATTTTTAAAAATCTCAATAATAAATATTAATTATAATTATTAAATGTAGTGAATAAATTGGAATTATGCAGTCTAGATTAACCTGCGGTTGACACAGGACGCGTCCCGATTGTACTCGATCGCCGTTTGCATATCGGTCTAATTATCATGGGAAGCAAAAGTATATAGCAAAAGACCGAGTCAATGGCGGTATAACCATTCCCAACTGGGCAACCGGTTGAAGAGGTCTCAGCGGCCTAAGGTCCTAAAATGTCATGTGCAGAAGGCAACGGGAGACCACTGCACTATATATCCCTAGTAGTTAGCAATGGAAAAGTCAAAAATAGCCATGGCCCCGAGTGCCCGGCGGCCCTTAATGGGTCAGGGGTGCTAAAAATCCCCGGGTGGAAAACTGCACCGGGATCACCAGTACGGAACAGCTTTTCCGGATGGCGCAAGACCGACAAAAGTATTCAGAGCTAACGGCCAACCTCCAGTAATGGATAGGCACTTCGAGAAGAAGAAGAAGATGTAACAAAAAAATAATAATATAACGGAATTTCCTGGAATTTCAATTTCTTTTTTTTTTGCGCTCTTGCATTTGAATATGTATGTAGCTAATAAACAATCAATAAATAACTTATAATAATTTTTTGTTTAGTCGGAAGAGTGTCATGAAATATTATATTTTAAAGGCTTCATAATTTTGGGTTTGTTAAATTCAAACGAAAACTGATAAACAGCTTTGTTTTCTGTTTGCTTGTTTGTTTCTACTCTTTATTGTGAAATTATCAATGGGCGGATTTATTGTCATACGACAATCTCCTACCTAACCAACCATACATACCTACTATGAATTGTTTATATGCATGTGTGCACGTAAAATGTATGTAAGTGTGAGAATCGTTATTGCATTCGATCGACAGAAATGGAATGCGATCCCGGTAATTGTATCCCAACGGAAAATGGTAACCTAACCGAGAAACGAACCTAGAACTAATTAATGTAAACATCAGACAACCTAGTCATTATTCCACCGCCGCCGTGTAGAAATATATTAAGAGCAATATTTTCTATGATTCAATTTTAAATAACACGCCAAAAAGTACTTATTTCTTCATTTCATTTCATCTAGATATATAACATATTTTTCTATAACATTATTGATAGGCAAGTAAACCAAATCGAAAACGGAGCGGGGACAAGTACGTATACTAATAGTGTGACAATTTTTTCTTTCGCACTCATTCAATCATGCCACATTCAAGGCGATCGTACTCGCACCAACCTACTAAAGATGCACATTCATTACTGGACGGCAATGTCGGACCTGGCGGAGAAAAACACATAATTTTAAAAACATAAATCTTATTTCTCGTTGACCTTTTTGCCATAAAGTGGACGGATATCGTACGCCTTTAAAGGAGGCTCAGAATTCATAAAAATAAATAAGTGTGAGATTTATCTGATAGCAGTAAGTGTTATTTTATTACCTACTATTCTTTTGGAAGTAAAAAAATATACCTACATAAAAACAAAATAAAAAATTGAAACAATGTAGACAAACTATGTAAAAATTGAAACATAGACAAAGACTATGTAATAAAGCTACAAACGCTGCAAATTTAGGGTATCCTCAGGATATCACTTATCCCGATTTTCAGGACACACCTATAACACAGTATACCAGACAGTAGACAAAATTGAAATCGAATCGAATACGTCACAAGTCGTAAGGGCTCGGATACGACCGCCAGATGTCCGCTACTCGGCACAGCCTTTATACCTGCGCGTAACGCTAACCAAAGGCGTAGGTCGAGACGTGTCCCTCTGCCCACATTCCTCTCACCCTCTTCCCGCAATGCCTTGTCGCTCGAGAGAGAGAGAGTCTAAGGTATACTATTCCTATAATATCGTCCTGGTTTTTATGACCTTCTTTGGTGGCGGCTGGGGATCGTCTGCCCTCGGATGACAGAACGCTGCAATTTGAAAAACTGAGTTGTAGATAATCATGCATAGTCGAATGAATGGAAAAAATATATTAAGCTGCTTTCGACGACGAAGGTCCATTAGGTAGGACAGCAAAGTTTTCCTTGCTTCATAAACTATGGAAGAATCAAATAAAGATATGTAAATACAGACTGTAGCAGGGTGTACTTTTTACAAGCTTTTATTTACCTTGCAATTTTGTCAGTATGTTTGTTTAGGTCAAATCTTGCAAGCAGAATTAAAACCACTTCCTCTTATCCTATGAAGTTAAAATTTTACATGTAAGTCCAGTTTCGAAAACAGTGCATTTTTATGGTGAGCATCATCTGATTCTGCACCCAGGACTGGCTCCCGACGCAAAGCAAAGCAAAGTTACGAAATTTTGTATGACGCATTCAATTACGATGATGGCCCGTTCTAAGTTTCCCTATGACATGGCTCCTGCGCCCAGGGTTGGCTCCCGACTAGGGGACTCCTCAACGGTCAACAGCACAGACACGAAATTTTGTATATGCGTTCAATTATAATAGACCGTTCTAAGTTTCACCACGGCAACGCTGCCGAATCCAGGGTTGGCTCCCGACGTGGGGACTCCTCAACGGTCAACAGCACAAACAAGAAATTTTGTATACGCATTCAATTAATATAGCCCGTTCAATGTTTCTCCATTACATGGCTGATGAGTCCAGGATTGGCTCCCGACTAGGAGACTCATCAACGGTCAACAGCAAAGTCACGAAATGTTGTATACGCATTCAATTTGGATAGCCCGTTTTAAGTTTCCCAATGACATGGCTCCTGCGCCCAGGGTTGACTCCCGACTAGGGGAATCCTCAACGGTCAACAGCACAGACTCGAAATTTTGTATACGCATTCAATTGTGATAGCCCGTTATAAGTTTCACCTTGACATGGCTGCTGCGCCCAAGGTTGGCTTCCAACGAGGGGCGCATCAACGGTCAAATAGACCGTTCTAAGTTTCACATGGCTGACATGGCTGCTGCTGGCATTTCATAACATGGCTGTTGCACTTATTAAAAAATTGGAGTCGGTTCTTTCTTTTGTTAAATTTTTTAATTATATAACGTTTTATTTACTATCTATTGGCGCGCAACCAGCTGGGGCTTCGTTTATATATTTATTTAGTATTTATTTAGTATAATAGGTACGCAAACAATACTCTAATAATACATGGTTATAGGTAATATTTTTACATTGTTACTAAATAGAGTATAATATTTTATGCTTACTCCGCATGCTTAATAAATAATTGCGTATGCGCCGTTTATCTCATGATTTACAAAAGTATCAGTTTATTATTAATTCCTTAATTTCATGTGTCCCTTTTATAGGTGAATACTGATCTGGAGTGGGTAGTCGCGACTAGTGACTGTGGTTTGAAAATTAAGAGAGTCAATTTCTTACACAGACAAAGGGCCAAATAGGATGATTTTATAAATATAAATTTGTAATGTAAAAAAAAGTATTATATGCATTAGATCACGTCGATATATACATGTTATTGTGGTGAGCAAATAATTAATGCAAACTAATAACTATAATATTAAAAACGATGTTATTGGACAAAAGGCCAAGGACAACGGCTATCTCTTACAGTCAACCATTGTGTCGTAGAGAGGTAGAGTTGCCGCATAATTCAAAGACAATGCTTTGCTAAATAATCATATACATATGTGCCTAACACTACTATTACACGTGTATAGTGGTTAGGTCGCCTGGCATAGGTCGCCTGGCGCGATGGCATAGTGGTTAGGTCTCCTGATCTCTTACATTGTAAGGTCCCGGGTTCGATTCCCGGCTGGGTCACCATTTTCCGTTGGGATCTAATTAACGGAATTGCATTTTCAATTCTGTCGATGGAATGCAATAACAAGACACACACTTACAGACATGTTACACGCACACATACATATAACACGTCATAGTAGGGTTGGTTGTAAGAGATTGTCATATGACAATAAACCCGCCCATTGTGACATTTTCACAATAAAGAGTATAAACAAACAAACTTGTGAATTACATATAAAATTTCTATTGCTAAATATATATCAAACTAAATAACACTAAGTCACAGATAAAGTAATAAGCACGGGAGGGTTTATGTTTGATGAGGGAAGAAAACCTGTAAAATGAAAACATAACATTGAGAAAATATTAATTTAAAAACTTTTGAAATTGTCAACTTTTTTGTACCGAAAAATAAATGCCTAATGACATTTCTGCCATCCAAAAAAAACACAAATATACTTATACGTTTTAATTCAAAGGTTGATGATGAAATATCCATAACAAATATAGGAAAGAAATTTCCTGGATCCTGCAACAACATGCCATTCCATTGCGATACCCAATCTCGAAATTAGGTATAATCACAACACTTTACACCTATTACGATTAAATGCGACAATATCGTATAATTTCCGTGATTTGAATGGCTTTGTGAATGATTACTCTGCTAAGTTTATCGTGTCAAAAGTCAGCTAGCGATTACGTCAACCAGGCGGTTTGCTAACCCACATCTGAGACCCGACTTTGTCGAGACAATCACGATTGACAGCCAATTTCAACCGCATCAATATAATTTTCTCAGTTAATCAAACATAATGGCTAGAGTGCATATCGTGAACGAATAGTCTTCGCAAATTTATATTCATTGAAAGATCCATTTATGGATGAATTATTAAAAGGTCTAATCATAATTACAGTTTAAGTACGTAACTTACTCCTAAACTTAAACCATATACTTAGATTAATTAGAGAAAATTATGTAGATAACCATAATATACTAGTAATTCTGTAAACAACAGATCTTGCATGTATTAGAAATAATTAAAAGGCCCATCTTAAAATGGAATAAAAAGTAAATATCTCAGTCAACGAATATGGTGCAAAATATTTGTTTTTCACCGCCCCCCCCCCCACCCGTCATATTACATATAGTATATATTTTTAAAATTATACATTATGTGTATGCTCGAGTTCCTATACCTTTCGATGTAACACTTATCATAATAAAAATTATATATTCCCCCCTCTTCCTAGATAGACGCCCCTCCCTAAGTGTATCATATATTTGGAATGAAATAAATCTAGATTAAATTTTATAATATATTTCCTCCTCCACTTTTTAAATAAATTTTTCGATAAAAATAAAATCCACAATATTTTCGTTATTCACCCGCATCCTCTACAAATTGCCTATATATTTTTATAAAAACGTATCATTTTACTCGAATATCGTCACATATAATGTAAAATATTTTGTGTTATTCATATTCATCCCCCTCTATACTGCACATCAGTGGCGTGCCCAGGGTTCGTAAATAGGGCAAGCCCGACATACCTTTTTGTGTTTTTTTACGCTTTTTATAGTTAAAAAGTGGTACCTCTTTACTCTTTAATCTTCAGTTTGAAATTTACTGCTTGGGTCGTACATTCAATAAAGCACACTGAAGGCATGCTACTGCAAGACAGAATTTAACATATACTTATCAGCAGTCGCATACCTCTAGTGGCTTTAAAGGACTCTCTTGCGTCGTTGCGTCTCAAACGAGGTGCTGAGTTATTTTGTAGATTGTTTTCATAAATTTGATCAAATTCATATTGAAATTCAACACGTAACCAAGTCTGAAATTCCTTTATTTTGTTTTCCTTCATTAATTCCTATAACCCACATCGACTTGTGATTTTTGAAGAATGTTGTACAAGCTCTCAGCTTTTTCAAAAATTCGGCGGAAAACAAGGTGAAAAAATTTAAATGGAATGATCGCATCGAGTTTTCAAAATTCTCCGCTGCTAAAACCTTATCCCCGTCCCAGTCCTGCGGGTTGTTACATATGTCAGAAAACAAAATAATAAGAATACATTACTGACCACAAAGGACAATTTCCTCCATTTTTTGTCAGGCACTAAAAACCACAAATCAATTGAAATTACACAATAAAAAATTAGCCCGACGTCACTCGCACATTTAAATCCAAACTAATTATAATGAAGTCGCGCTTTCTGTTGACACGTTCGCATTCACAGTTCGCATTCAACGTCATGGCTAAGCAAGCCCGGCTTAGCTCCCGATACAAAAGTTGTATATAGACATATATTGTTTAGCGTAATTTGCCACAGGTGCGAATGAGAGGAACACTGATTTTGAAAGCCGCATTGAAAGCCCAATATGTGCGAGCGAAACAGCAATCGCGCCCTGTCGATAATTATCGCACCTGTCGATAACAGTTTTTTTCTCGCGTGGAGCGAGCTGTGCGCGTTAGATGGCAGTAGTAGCGCTAGCAAAATAATTTATTTAATTGTTTTTTTTACGAATTGTGTTATTAATTTATTTAATCGTTAATTTGGAAGTATAGGCAAGCCAGGCTTTTCGGCTTATATGAAGAGACCGCCACTGCTGCACATATATGTATTTCTAAACAAAAAATATAATTTTGTCTACTTGACTTATTCTTAAATTTAATACGTCACATGATTATATTCAAAAATATTTTTAAAATTCAACCACCATATTGAAATACATTTCACCACAATATTAAACTTTCACTACCATATTGAAACGGAATTAAAAAATAAAAATTACCCACACGTTGTTTTTAATGATTTCAAGAACACTTGCCAAATTTGAAAATAAACGTATAACGCGTTTGGTCGCCACAAACAAACATATAAAGTGCCAAACGGTTGTCTCTGGTCGAGATAAAACAGTGACCTCGCTCCGCTCGGTCAATTAGAAATAAATCATGCCAATGCATAACGTAGTTTTAATAATGTGTTTAGGACAAACTTAAAAAAACGGAGTAACTAAACACTAAGGAATTAATTATACAAACATAGAGATTCAAGCTACTAGCTAGCTTTAACGGAATTTTCAATTACTCTAAAAATATATATATTTTTTAAACATAGATAATATATGTATGTAGGTACTAATACTAGTACTGAGATGATAACTATGCTATTAAACAGGTCAAAGTAAGTATAGTTGTAATACAGAGATCCTACACACTTATATCGTTCGAGTATATTATGGAAGTAGAATTATGAACATTTAACTAATAAAATACTTAAGCGAAAACTTCAGGCTAAGATAAGAAAACCACTTTTGTTTGAATGGTTCGTTTGACAAAATCTATAAAGTAATTAATAAAACAACAAATATATTCAAAAATATATAAGATCGAGTTTAAGATAGAGGATGATTGAATCCACAAGTTTGAGCGCGGTTTACAGGTCTTGGGAAAAGTGTGGTAAAAGCGATCATAGATCATTTCATTTAGATATAATATTAAAAGTTCCCTTAACTGCAAAGATATTAAATTTTCAATAAACATCCTAATAAGCCAGAAGTAAAATAAAAATGTATAAAACAATTAAAACTATTATCTTCTGATACAATATGAAAAATATTTGATTGAATTGTTAAATGGTAGAATGTGGTAAACAAATAAACTATTTTGTCCACGTGTACTTTTTCGTGATACGTATCATAAGATCGACTAACTTACAGAGAAGTAGTTGAGATTTGTGGCCCACTTGGTGGTTTTTCGCGAAGGCATTGCGAAAATTCCATGGCCCTTGCGCTCCGAATAAGAGCGCTTCTCGAGCCTGTCCGTAATTACGAGCAGTGAGAGCGAAATCATTCGTAGATACTTTTGGTGATGACGAAACTCCACTCATTACAACTTCCAGAAATAGGAAAATATCTGATTAAAGTCAAAGCAGATGAAGAAAGATATTCCCCGAATCGATTTGTCCCCGGTGAAAAAATCTCCAGGTGACGTCATTGCCATGGTTCTCAAACTTAAGTGGTATTTACCATGTGGACGTATAACCTCCACGGTTATTTTATCGAATTCCCGGGTAGGTGCTAACTCTAACTTATTTAAACTTCTGTAACGTATAGTGCAGGTCCTTGCCTTTAAGATTGATCATATACACTGTAGTTCAGGTAAAGTGCAGGAACATTTTATTTCCACCACTGTTAATCACTTACGGTCTTGTTGACATGTCCAAATCTGATAGGTGGAATGCTGCTGGCTTAAAGAAACAACGACAGCTTCGAGAATGTCTCCTCGAATACAATTCTTTTGTTTTTTTATATGCAGGGTGAGTTTCAATTAACCGACATCCATCAATGGGGTGAATTAGTAAGAAAACTAAGCAACTTTTGATAAATAAATTTGGAAATCTAAAAATATTTTTTTTATTATTATTATTTTTATTTTGTTTTCTTTCAAAATGTAATATTTCAAAAAACACATTATTTTAGCTCTCTCTATTTTAGTTTTTTTTCATCGAAAATTAAAATTTTAGTAACCGTCAAATTTGAAAATTTAAATTTCATGCCAGATCCTACCGATGGATTCCAAAAGTTGCACCAGGAATATAGAAAAATATCTGACAAAACATATAGAGCACTTCTCTGCCGATATAGAAAAAACGCCAAATGGCCGAGGGGTAAAAACACTGTTTTACAGGACAGGGTATCCGGGTTCGAAACCTCGTCAGGACTTATTTTTTTTTCTTTTTTTTCTTCTCTATATATTACTAGGTACTTGACTGTTAAATAAAAGTTTGACAAGCGTTTGAGAGTGCTGTACCATCTATCGGTAGGTAAAATATCACTAATAAACAATATTAGCGATATTTTCCCTATCACTAGATAGCGCATTTTATTATTATTCTATTCAAAAAAATAAATTTTCAGTTTATTTTTTTTTATTTATTTTGTTTATCTACATTTTTTACCAATAGTTGCTTACTTTCTCGTACTGATTCACCCCCTTCAAGGATGCCGGTTAATTAAAACTCATCCTGTATTTAAATAATATTCCTCAAGATAAACAAGAGTTGTCCCTGAAGCGACGATGCCACCGCGAGCAATAACAGATTAGGCGTTTTGGCGATGAGGAACAACTGCAAACGATTTTGTATGTTTAGCAGCTCATATTGTATCATTTTGATAATTGTGGGATTGTCCAATCGAAAAAAACCTCGTCTGTAATTAAGATATTTTTCCAATGTTCAGCAGTGGCGCATCGTTAAGAAAACCATTTTTTTTATAGATAATTTCTTTTATGTTTGTTCTCAAGAAGTTGCGCTTTCACAGTTTGAATGCAGACACTAGGTCAGATTTGACGATGCGTTGCACCATAGAGCAACTTATCCGAAGATCTAAAGCCAACTTTCTCACCTTGGTATGTGGTTACAGCCTCCTTTTGATGCTATTTCGGTTCCTAGACGTTCTAATAGATCTTTTTCTTACTCTCCCGGGACTGCCTCTGATGTGGCCAAGCTCGTTTCATTGTATAAGAGTTGAATGAACTAAGTGACTACTGATGACAATAATGTAAACTACCTCACATTACCTTTTTACAGCTTCATTTAAAGCTATTATTGCTCCTAACCTAACGGACGCTATTAAATTTTAATATTTTTTATCACACAAATAATGTTAAGTTGCCGCCAAGACTATCAAACGAAAGCGTTCCATATTTTTATTATAAATTTTAAATTTTTCAAAGTTATTTCCGACCAATTATATATATTTTTGCCGCATTATAAACACTATTTGCCGATAATATCAGCCTAAATTTCTCACTCGAAAATGGAAAGGTAATTATAGATACAATAGAAAGTGATCTAAAGGTAATTGAGAATTGTCTGAAGAGCAACTCATTAACACTTAACATGTCCAAAAGTGTATCGATGACATTTAAGTTAAAAATGTACCAGGAAACTATGATATATCTATAGGAACACAAAAAAATGCTCAAGTAAAATACACCAAGTTCCTGGGATAATACTTGACGATAATTGATGATTCAGTATAGTTAAAATATATAGAATTTGTAAAATCCTGCGTGAAGTAAGAAACTGAAAACCCAAAAGACCGGATGCAACCGGAAAGACCAGTGTTAAAGTGTTTTCTTTTGAATATTTATATATATACAGGTGAGTTTTTGATTAGTTACATCCTTTTTTAAAGTTTTATTTTATATTTTTAAATTTGAAAAACTTGATTGATTACGTATTAATAATAACAAAATAAAAGTTTGTCAAATGATCAGCGCTGCGCCATCTAGCAATAGGTACAATAATGCAAACATTTTTCAAACTTAAAAAAAAAGAGATTTTTTATTAAAAGTTTGCTCGTACTGATTCACCCACTTCATGGTGCCACTAATTAAAAACTCACCCTATGCAGGCTAAGTTTCTATCTGTTAAGATTCTATTAAATTCAATTTTATTGTATTGAATTGAATTGAGTTAAGACTTATGAGCCCATCCTATGAATATAAAAAAACCGTTTTGGAATCTACATTCCTGTGAAACGTTTTGAAAATTGTTCGATAAAGTACTATTTTCTGACGGCATATTTGCAAAGTTGCAAAGTGTAGGTGTTACATCTATGCTTGGGATTTATTCGCATCAAACGTCCCAGTATTGTTAATGCCTGGGTCTGGTGTAATTAGGCGTTATGTAAGAATCGAGCACGACTTTGTTAGTTGTATTTCCCTCACTAATCGCTCGTGGGTTGACACATTGATTATTGCCTGTTGCGCCGAAGAAATTGAAAGTCAAGACACTAGAACCCGCGTCAATTGGATTTGCCTTGTAACATCATCCAACACTGTCATGGGAAAATGCTTTGTATTGAGGCTACTCAGGAACGAGGTTATCATCTATTCGGATAGTTTATCCGTGTGTTGATCATTCAGCCGATGAATAAAAAGCTGATTTTTTTCAATAATTGGCTAAAAATCACCTAAAGTACGCCTTACGCAGACACAAACGTCCTTTCGATATTTGAGCTATAAGCTCTTTAACCAGCTACCACTCTCCACAAGAAAAATGGAAACAAAGACGTTTAAAAGATTTATTAAACAAAAGCTGCAATCCACACATGCTTTCTATAAGCTGAATGATTTTTTTGAGCGTGCAAATTCTTTCAAATGGGAATAACATTAATATGTAACTTTCAGATACCTCATTTTAGTTTTCATTGTTTAATAATAATATTATGAATTTAATATGTATATTACAATGTTTAACGTAACATACCTGACCATATGCATACGTTGTTTTTTTTTTAAATTTAGTGATTCTTTCGATTGTGTGATTATTTTTTGTATAGACTGCCTAAGATGACTATTAATATTCTTATAATAATTATTTATTTTATATGTATACTAATGTACATGGATTCAGCTCTATCTGCCGTGGAAAGCCGACTTTAGTCAACGCTATTGTCAAATTAATATTTCTGCTTTAATAGTTTTATATCTACATATATTATCTTGCGGATTATAATATGCGATAATTAGCTTTAATTGATTTTTCATGCTTTTATTGTATATTCCGAATGAATAAATTAAGTACTGAATACTGAATACTGAATCAGTGATACAATTAACATTTTAAATATCTAAAATACTTCATATATTGGGTCCGTATCTCTGAAGTGCTAAACTCTAAAGTGACAGCACCATTAATTTGGAATTTTCATTAATAAAAACATAATATAATATTATTACGGACACAGAAGGAGCCTCCCCGAAGATTGTGCACATTTTTAACTGTCTAGTCTGCGATCATGAACAATCGGGCGTCCCTGGAAACGGTAAATCTCAACTCAGCGGCCAATCCTTCTACCACCGGGCCAAAGGACACTGTGACCAGATGCCGAGCCAATCTAGTCCGCTGGGGCTACACAGCGAATTCAACATGCGACTGTGGAACGCTGCAGGATGAATTTTAAGTAATCTGGGTTATGTAAAATCATGCCGTGGTCATTTCAGAAGGCTTAAAATTCTGACCCTTCCATCTCTATACTTTTTAGAATGCATTAAATTGATCATAAAAAACCTAGCTCAGCTGCCGATACAATCAGATACCCATAAACACTTTACCAGGGGGAGAAATAATCTGATTCTTCCTCGTCCAAATCTAGAACCTTTTAATAGGGATCCGAACTACGTCGGAATTATATGCTACAATAAGCTACCCTCTAGTATCGAAAAAAAAAATTTACTTAAATTTAAATATAAACTCAGATTATATCTCATTGAAAGAGAATTGTACGACATTAACGATCTATAAAAACTGTATGCATCTTGACTATATATCTTTCCGTAATAGGTTATTAATCGATTTTCAATTTAAATAAAATGTATTGACTATTTCTATTATTAGGTAGGCACATATTAATTATATCTTGACTATTTTTAATTTCAATATAATCACAACGACACTTTATTTTACCTTTTGACAATCGTTACAATTTTTTTGTTCTTTTTGTCATTACATTTATTAATTTTATACAAAATAAAAATCAGTTTTATCGGTATTTTAAAGGATTAATTATGTTCATTATAACCTTCTTTTTTTTCCTCATTACATTATGCATTATATTCAATGTAATAGAATCACTACTTATTGAGTTAATTTCTACATATTTTCTCTAAATCTTACTTTCTACATATCTTACTCTGTTTTTTTTATCTGGTTAACTAAATAGTGAGACTCGATTTAATTCTACAATAATACCTTCTTTATTCTTGCAAGTAACATTTTATGTTTTTTCATTTTAATGTGAGATGCTAAAACTCTCGTGGACAGGAACCAATGCATGATTTATATGCGTTTTTGACCGACTCTTCAAAGTTGTTTTTTTTTCTTGTAAAAAGTTACTTAATTTCTGAAAAAAAAAACCTGTTAAAGCAAGGTCTGGTAAGTACGGTGGGTGAACCAGGAGTCTCCAGCCGCAACTCCTGCAACTTTTCGACTGTCTGCAGTGAAATCTGTGGTTATATAATGTCATGCAGAAAAATTCGCCACACACAATTTAACTTTTATATATAAACTAGCAGACCCGGCGAACTTCGTACCGCCTAAAAATCAATGAATGTCGTGTTACAGATTAGCTGCACCTAATTTATGAAATTAATACAATGAATACAAAATAAATATTAAGTTCACTACTTTATTAAGATAATAACACAATATAAAAGTTAAAAAAATTAGTAAGTATATCAATCGCCTGTCAGCAAGACATGATTGAATTAAACTATTTACATATTGTGCATCATGAATTGCACTCGGTTTAATTCTCTTCATTGAAGCACCTCGTGATTTACGACATCTTTTGTTTTTTTGTCAGGCGCAAGAACCAATAAAGCGGATGATTTGCCGACATGTGAACATGCCACGTACAACTGACCATGAGAAAAACACGGATTTACATTTTGGATGGGTTTTTTTTCTTTTATTTTATTTTTTCGTCAATTTTCCATTTTTTGTTTTTAATAGTTATTCTGCTATTCGGGACGGAGACAAATACAACAAATCAAAAACCATGAAAATCGGTTTCGAAAATATAAGTGTTCGAACAAACCCGACTTTGTTTTATATATATAGATATAATACATATATAGAATATAAAATAGGTCAGTGTACTCAAGTGTATATTTAATTAGGGAAACTATATAAAAAAATGTTATTACTCGCTCAATTCGTAATATATGGATACCTATCTATATTCGGATTAGGGGGAATTGGCAATTATTGGATCCTCGTAATTGCTGTTCTTTCACACTGTCCACTTTGAACTTGGATAACTAGGGTTTGAGTTAGAATTTCAAATTAAAATAAATGTTAATTCAAGGCCATGTTATTTTTTTTGGAATCAGCTATTTATTTGTTTTTCCGTTGATATTTTCAAATATTTTCGATTGTGCAACCATGGTAAAGTTGAAAATTTGCATTATTTTCAAATATGAGCTTCTGTGCCGGTTTTTTCTATTACAGCTTCTTGCAGTCTGACTATACAGTTATGGTAAATGTGTACAATTAAGAACCGCAAACAATGACAAGGAAGCTAGTGATTAAATAATCGAGTCTGGTCAATCGGTCATCGCCACTGCCATCGTCGATTTTGCAGTGCCTGCGAGTTACCTCCTGATGCCAAATGTAAAGATTACGCCTGGATGTGCAGTTACATGAGGTGCACAAGTATGGAGAATATAAGTGAGAAAGATAGACACAAAGGCAATAAATACTATATGTTACAGTTCTAAATCCTTATCCTCTTACTTTCCTATATTGGTTATGTTTCTGGTGTACTGGTCGATTGATTTAAATCTCCCTTCCTAATTTAAATGCAGGTGATCCTAAACCTTGAGATCTGTTCACTGGTGTATTCGATTTACAGTCACAGAAGCACTCCTTGTTGGGTTTTCACAATTCTCATTCATTCATGAATCCAGCTATGTATTATAGACACTACACAAAGACAAATCAAAGAAAACGAAGATAAATCGAAGTAAACAAAGGCAAGTCAAAACAACAAATAATCCGGCCACAGTATGTACAAAGTTGATTAATGTCATCTTTCGCGGAGACTGCAAGATTTCGGCCTGATGATGCCGCCGCGCCGTGTGGGCTTCATTCGTTGAGCAATTCCATAACAGAGGCGACCTTAAGAATCTCCTATTGTTGTAAAATGGGGAAATTTTCCTTGAGTATTTATTATCAATCATCATGCCATGACGGATTTGGTATTTGAGCCGAGGACACCCACTCCGCCCCTGCTTTGCCTACGTGGGAATCGAACTTAGGAGAGGCACAGAGATTGAATGCATATTACCTAATTTGTCTATCTGATTATCTTTCTTCTAAAGAGATATATTGGGTTAACGTGTCACATACATTTTGGTATTAATAGCGATTATTTGTGTCTTGCCACATATACAAAAATGATTACGAAGGATCTGAATCTCTGGTTATATTATATTTGTAGAAGCTTATAAATACCATTTTCCATTATTTTGAATTTAGTGAAAGCAGCTATAAACTATGCAATTTGGATAGGCATAATGATTTATCCAAATTGCTTTTTATTTTGAGTACATAGCCTATTTTATATTCTTTATATGTATTATCTTTATATATAAAAGTCAAATTGGGCGTGGCGAATTTTTGCCCGTCATGCCACCGTCAATCTTTACAATTAAAAAACCGATCGTAAAACGGTTTTCATCAATAAGTAGTCCAACGAATCGTTGGACACACGAAACGTTGGACAAACGTTCAGCGGAAAAATTGGCGATCTCTGAACACATATTGGATAGCGTAACTAACCACTGGGTCACAGTATACACAGACACACACAGTATACACAGTTACACACAGTATACACAGATACACACACAGTATACACAGATCCACACTCAGTTTACACAGATACACACACAATATACACACTAACTCGGTATACTGTGACTGGATGCAGTTTCAAAATCCCATTGTGCTATGCAAAGAAAATCTTTTTCCCCGCATGATCCAGGAAGGCATTGAAATAAGATGAACCCCGAACTTCAATATATAAGATGGTTTTAAACTCTCTACTACGTGGAACCCTCTTCTTAAAATATTCTCAATGCCTATCGCTGAGCGTAAGGACGGAACATAAGATACAGCCAGTGTTGTATGCATGGCCCATCGCGCGCGCCAAACCAGCCGCCCCACCACCGTTATAATCTGCGTAGTAATCGCAGCAGTTTGGAACGGATGTCAATTAATCAGCCCTGCAGTTTTCATACCAACGGCGGTTGCAACATCGCCGAAACATCGGATGCTGCAAACTTCACACGGTAAATTCGTTATTATATTATTTTCACTTTTTGTTTTCCATAGATTAATCATGATTTTAAACAAAAATGGACAATGTCCATTGTCGCAATATACTGCCAAATTCTGCAAGAGATGTCACACAATCGCAGATCCACACATTACACAATCCTTGGTCACTTTCGGATTTCGAAACCGGCTTTGTGGCGTCTGCGATGATATCAGCCGTGCCCTGCAATTGATTTTGAAAGAGCTATCCTATTGAATGGAGCCATTGAGCTATTATTGATAGAGAATCCGCATGAGATAAGCGCGGCGAAACAGTAGTTGATTAATCACCAGCTTTCAAGATGCTTTTGGGATACGCGCGCTAAAGAATTTCGAGTTGATGCAAGCGTATTTGTGACTCGTTAGGTGTGTGGGTGACTGCTTGACGGATATCCGTTACAGGTCTTCTTCTTCTTAAGAGTTACTCTCGCTTGAAACACTTTACACCAGAGAGTGTATTTTATTGCTTACTTCTTCTTCTTCTGCAGGTTCTACTCCTTCATTTTCTTCTTTGGGTTATTGCCAAGAAGCCCCGAAAGTATTCCTCAAACGACTCGGTCGCAAAGCTAAAGTTATTAGACATCAGGCAGGCATATGCAAAAACAGTTCTTCTTAACTACTTAATAAGTAAAGAAAGATATTCAAGTTAAAACTAAGCATAAAGTTGCAACATGAGGCTTCCCAGCCTCTAAACACATCATACGGAAAACCCGAACATTTTTGCCCAAACCCTTTTTTTTTAAAGGACCCAAAATTTACAACAAACTTAAAGAATCTATAAAAACATATTTTTAAAAAATCCTCATCCGTTATTCTGCGGGTAGGTTAGGTTAGGTTGCTGCTACTACTACGCATATTATAACGCTGTTGGGGCGGCGGGTACAGCTCGCGTGAATTTTGGAAATCCTTCGAGCACACAATACTCACTGTATCTTGTGTTACGTCCTTGCGCTGGACGATGGGTATTGAGAATATTTCAAAAAGAGGGTTTCACGTAGTAGAGAGTTTGAAACTGTCGTCTCTATTGAAGTTCGGGGTTTTTCTTATTTAAATTGCTTCCCGGATCATGCGGGGAATGTAAAATTGTTCTTTGGATAGCACAATGGGTTTTGAAACTGCACCCAGTGGTTAGCCTACGTGGAACCCTCTTCTTAAAATGTTAATATTTTCATTTCAAGATTTCGTCAAATTGTGAAAATATATTATTCTAGTGTAAGAGCCAATCATTAACCACGTATGTCGAACACTTGAATGAATGAAAATCTCTTTATTGCACTAAAATTAAAATAAGGTTCAATGGCAGACTTATTGCTACATTGCAAAATCTTCTAATCAACCAACATGCTGATGTGAAAAAGAGAGTAGGCAAAAATTGAAGTACAATAATTATGATACATAAAGATATAAAAAGAAATTTTATATTATAACAAATATTATGCAGTTTGTGTGTATCTAAAGCCAAAAGCACTTCATAAAATAATCTATCGGCTTCATAAAATAATTCTCCAATTTCGTTTCTTTTAATTTGACGTTTTTTAAGCTGATCGCCTCTCACCAAAGTTTCTCCCCTTCGCCGTCGTGCACATTCTCTCTTAGTGCGTTTTCGTGCAACGCATTTACTAAGTTCAAGTGTCCCACATCACGTAGGAGGCAAGTAGGCACTCTCTTTTCACGTGTATTGTGGCGAATGCTTAAAGAGGTGTTTGGGATTCCTTTGGTGGTTGGGCAAACGCCGCCGCTCGCGTTCACATCCGACTCTTGGCCCGTGATGCTGTTTGAATAACTGATCGCGGTGCGGTCATCTCAGTTTGTACGCAAACGACCGAGGTTGGCAGACGGTTCATCGTCAACACCATGGAAAGTTAAGGAAATTCAAGAAAGAACGTGGTAGATAGCACAACTCAAAGAAATCGTAGAGAAGTCCAGGAGTAGACTAGTAACAAGTGACGTCTACTCTACTTATGAGTAGACGTCGTAGAGTAGACCTAGAGTAGTTCAAAAGTAGGCGAGTAACAAGTCTCGTCTTCTCTACTTATGAGTAGACGTCGCAGAGTATAAGAAGAGTAGACGTCGTAGATTAGAAGAGTAACAAGTCTCGTCTACTCTACTAAAGAGTAGACGAGCAGTAGATATCGCAAAGTAGACGAAGATTAGACCTCGCCGAGTAGATGTAGAGTGGCCCAAGAGTAGACGAGTAGCAGGTCTCGTCTACTCTACTTAAAATTAGACGTGAAAAGACGGAGATTGAGAATCAGAATATCCCCTGCAAATCGTAAACAATATTTTTATATTACATCTAAAAAGCGTAAGTCATTAGCATCTTAAATGACGCAACATTATTTACTCACGACACTACCGTACAATTCTGTGCAGAAAATGTTTCACAACTTGCAATAAAGTCAATTTTTTTAGTGATGCAATAGCTTGCTCTAATAATATTGTGAAATATCGCTAGAGCCATTTATTTGAAGTACAAAACTTTTCTTTGCCATTCACATTCTATTTATCAACATCCTCTGCCAGTCACTGAAATATATGGAAGAATTGCATTTTTTGGGAATATTTGTTGGCGAAAATTTCATTTTAGTGAGAATTTGGAAACTTATCTAAGTTACAATGGTTTTCTGAAGATTCTGAAAGAGGTAATACAACCAAAAACTTGAAATATGTCTATCGTGCTGTGATTGAATCTAAAACTACGTATCACATTTCATTTGGGGTAACCACAGTAAATTGCATAGACAAGCTTTAACCTTCACAAAGGAGCTATCGGTAAAATAGTAAGGTTTAGTCAAAATGTTGGCTGTTTAGTATGGTCATAATTGTTAAAAATGTTAATGGTATCCTCGTTATAACATTTGGAGCTGAGGACTGACTTTTATTCGGAGCGTAAAAAATACAAAACCAAACCCACTGCTGACCTAAGGAATCAGAAACAAATACAGCCATGAATCCGCAGCATAACTCAAAATATACTTTCCAATAGATATATAATAATTTACCAAAAGAAAAAAATATTTGATAGGATAAACTGCAGTTTACAGCAAGTATTTATGGCAAGTATGTGGCAGTTTATGGCAAGTATATAAATGAAATAGCGGTGATGCGCTCCATTCACTTCAAATTTAGTTAGATTTCTGTATATATCGCTACTTGATGGCATAGCGATATATACAGATATAGATGGCAGCGCCAATATACCCAGATCTCCAAACAGAGGCTTTGCAGGCGTATTGAGCTGCTCAGTTCTGCAGCTCTTTTTTCATAATAGTCGTAGAAAGTTAACAACATGTAGGTGAGTACGTATTACTATTATCATGATCATCAAGTTAATAATTTGCATTACGTGTAGTAGTAAAACATATATCTACTGTTTAGCGAGATTAGCGCATTTCACAAATTGGTAATATGAAATTATAATTTAAGACTAAGTAAATAATATATAGTATAATTATATAATCGAAATTAAAATTTAAACTGTTAATAGACCTAGGTATGTAATTATTAGCTTTAATCCTCTCTATTAAAATTAAAATAAAATAGTCATAAAATAGTCAATTGGAAGTAAATAAGTTTTTGAAGCTGAGGAGATATAAATTAATAAGTGGTAACAATAAAATGGAATTACAAATAACATAAAAACTAATTTACCGCGTGAATTTTGTAGCACCCGAAGTTTCGGCGATGTTGCAGCCACCGTTGTCTAGGGTAAAACGGTGGCTGCTACGTCACCTAAAAGTCGGGTGCAACAAAATTCACGCGGTAAATTCGTTGTTATTTTATTTATAATGTCAAATGATCGCGATAGTCTCCGATTTCATATATAAAATGGGATGGTCATAATTAAGTACCTACAATTTGAAAAAAATAATGAAATGGAACAGTCATATTACCTGGTTGCAATTTGATAAAAAAAAATGATAAATAATTATAAGAATAGTAAATCATATTCTAAGGATATAAGAATATTATCATAAAATCGGTACATACTCCAGCACACTTCTGCACGCTGAAACCTCTCTGTCTGCCCGCTCCACGACCCCATAACTCCGCGCCGTACTTTAGCAGTGAATGAACACAAGCGTTGCGCAGGTAATTCGAGAAATGCAGCGATACAATAGAGTGCGTAGCATGCTCTTCCTACTATTTACGTTACTTGTGACGAGGAAAGCTAATGACTGGCATCGGTTTGAGGAGATCTTCACTCAACAGTTGGAGATGGATATAAAATACTGAAAAAGAGGTAATATATCAGCGCGGTTGGCATCCGTACGCCACTCGGGAACGAATTGTTCCACGCAGTACGACATACACACTTTTTCATATGCAAATGTTATTTTATAAAATAGTAGATTTTCTTTCCGCGTTCTCCGGCGTCACTAAGCGCCGAGCAACGTTTCCTAAATACGTGATCTAAGCCCGGCTTCTGCCTCCACAGTTCAAAAGGACCCGCCTGATTCATTTAAATGAAAACACTTTATGCATGTATGAAAATTAAATTCGTTTAGTGACATCATGGGAGCGTTCGTTGTAACTGGCTGTCTGGGTAGGCGGGGTTCATATTCGGATGGGCGGTTTGTTTATAAAGACGTTTAAATCAGGGCCTGGGAAATTTAGCAGCCGCATCGGGCGCCGACGCGCCTGCATCAACTTAAAATAACTCAAGAACACCTAATCAGAATATGAAATCGGAGATAGTAGCGGTTGTCTAACATTAATAGCACTGACGCAGTAGTTAAAATGCAAGTACAATGCTAATGAAAAAAATATATGTTTTATTCTGTACCAAGAGCTTGTAGAGAAATCGCGGATGTACCATTGCATGGAAGCGTGGTCGACTTGGGCACAGTATACCACCCAGTAGCTTTACTCTTGAGCTACAAGACAATGCGGAAAGAGGGTGCGAGGAATGTGGGCAGAGGGGTTCGTTACGACGAACGCGAACGGTACGCATTGCGGGCAGGTAAAGGCTGCAGATCCTTTCAAACGTCCGGATGTAAAGGCCGAGACCATCCGAGCCCTTACGACTCGTGACGTATTTGCTTTGATTTCAATTTTGTTCTAAGAGAAGCTACTGTCTGGTATTTCCTTGAATCACTCTATCGCAACGAAGATATTGCCACTCCTCAGGTGGTGCACTAGTATTGTTTACAATTGAATCGAAGTTTTCTGACATTAAGAGTGAGTTTAAAAATGATTAACTCAGTTTGTTATTTTTAAATGAGTATGTCGCACATAAAAAGCCAAGCATGTCGCCAAGTATGTCAAAATGAGTATGTCGCACAAGCCAATGACATTTTTAAAAGAAGGTTCTTTTTTTTCTTAATGATAATGTCCTCCATTTTAATAAATACGCATCTGGATTATGTGGTAATAGAAGCTGGAGATCATAAACGATACCCGGGATTGCCGGAACCCACATGGTTTTCCCGGTAGCATCCTAAACTTCCGATGCCAATGCTTCCGATACGTGTGCTTTCCCCGCCACAGGGATGTTAGTCTAGCGGAGCGGAAGTGCGCCCGCGTTGCCAGTTGGACTTCCTTCCGCTGGCGGCGTAGATGGCGTCGTCGTCGCTCGTGATTTAGAAGCGGCCGACCGCCCAAAACCGCCCCGTCTGCAAACTTACACACAATGGCGGCAACTTTGCGAGCTATTCCCGGCGCATTCGCATAAGCTAATTGAAACTTAATAAACTCGTATAAATTTGAGGCTTACGGTCGCGTTTTACACGACAGAGAAACGCTGGGGCGCGTGCTCTAGCAGTTTGATTTTAATGCTGCTTTTGTTCGCTTGGCATATGACCGTACTCACCTGGCTGTCTGACTATATATCTGAACGTATGTATGGGGAGCTAATAGGCCCTGTTGCAGATTGGCCACTAAGACCCAGTTGTAAAGGGTCAACACCCATCCAGCGGCCTCCACGCAAAAATGCGAGCCCGGGCAGGACTCTAGCCTACTGGCCAGTCTCCTTTGAGCAGTCCTGGACGGTTTATTTATTTATTTATTTCCCAAAATATAATTAACCTTACAGATGATTCCAAATCGTTAATTATTTTTCTAGGCTATTATTCTAGATTATAACTATTATTCTAATATACTATTATTATAATTCTACTGTTAATGATATTATTATTACTCTACTCCATTACTATTACTATCATTATTATTCTAATATACAAATTATTATTCTAGACTATAGCAAACGAGACGGAGACATCCGTTAGAGCTTGATATTAAACGATTATATATACATATGTATATCTAATGTTTATCTAACCTTTCTT
Organism: Micropterix aruncella; assembly: GCA_944548615.1. NCBI lineage: Eukaryota > Metazoa > Arthropoda > Insecta > Lepidoptera > Micropterigidae > Micropterix > Micropterix aruncella. The sequence continues at coordinate 22,916,245 of OX155962.1, forward strand.
ATTATACTAGTAACTCCTTTTTAACAATTTTAATACTACATACCACATATTTATCTAATTACTTGATTGCTAAGAAATGCCATTACCGTACTTTGCAGTTGTGCTAAGTTCACCGTCCAAATATCCAATTCTGGCTCAGTCGAACATAGTGCATTTAGGGTACGATGCGTCCGCACCGTGAAGCAGTGTTGAACGATGTTAGTTCTAGCTCGCGGTAACGCGAACAATACGTGAGTCCTAGCACGGTAGTAATTGGCGGGTACAAATAGACCGATTCTTCTAAGGATGGTCGGATTATCAACGAACCCCCTAAGCAGTTTATATATGTGGCAGATTGACAGCAAATCTCTTCTTACGCTTAGTGAGTTGTACCCAACCATCCCCAGAAAAAAGGGATAATATCCATGCTGTTTAAAGTACAGGAACCTCAGAAAGCGTTTCTGTATACTCTCCAGCCTTGATATGTAGCTATTTTCGTGCGGTTAGCTCACCGTGCGGCGCCAGAAAATCGATTGTGCATTCCGACTAACAGCCGGGGGAGTCTGGAAACAGCAATGTCTCCAATAGAGCGGGGGTAGTTGTTAACCTTACGGCAACTGCTTTTGAAACGACCATTCGGCCACCCAATCCCGAGTGAACAGCCGGGCACTGCCGTGGTCTGCGATAGATTCGGTAGACACCGTATCACCGCTTCGTAAGGGAGAGTCGTTTAACCAGTCGTGAGGCGGGAGATATCAGGCCATAACTGGCAGCGAGGGCAGTTGGTCTGGCCGCTGGGTTAACCGCCTGGTGCCGGGCGGTAAGTCTCTCGCGGGCTAGTTAGCGGAGCTAGATAGTTGACAGTCATTGTCTAAGTCTTCTACGCTCATCCCACGGTCGACGAAAGAACGAACAAATATCGTTATACCAGCCTGGGGTATAGTTGTAGTCAACACCGCCCAACTATACCTTCCCGGGGTGATGGGTTCGCCTGTTGTAGGTGACAACTCGCTATAGTACGGCCAAAATGAACGTGCCCCTGGAGTCATAAATCATTAGGCCGGACCTCTCGCTCACACTCGCTGTCTTTCGCTCGCACTATGGGGATGCGTGTTTTAAAAATAATAATAGCAGTATCGATGGATTATCGATGTATCGATGGAATATCGATGGATTATGATGGATCGATGGCTGGATCGATATAGATGCCAAGATATTATAGATTATGATGAAAATTTTCGATGGATTTATTTGTAATAAATGGTTTAGTTAGTTTTAAACTCATTTATTAAGAAAAATTTTCGTAAATACAAACTAACGTATACATGCAACAATAAAGTGAAATAAAAGTGTAAAGAATATTAAAAAAATATTTACATTAACCTAAATCTTATCTTAAAATGTAACATGAAACTAAGTACTAAATATTACAAATTACATTTTAACAAAAAATACAATTATAGGTTGGTCAGGCTAAACAAATATATATTAAAAAAGCTATATTCTACTCGTCATCTGAACTGCTGTCGCTGCTATCTTGTAGATTTATAACCAAACGGTGCTGGTCTCTGTAAATATATTTTTCAAAATCAGCTCTTTGCAGATCTTCCGCGTGTTTAACACACTTGGCCCAATTTTCCTGTGTAATATTTTCGACGGCTTCGTGAAACAATTTCTCGACATCTGCTAAATTAAACGTATTGTTCTTCGAAGCGACTTCTCCTTTAACCTGAGCCCAGATGAGCTCAATAGGATTATATTGACAGTGGTATGGTGGTAAGCGTATCAATTCGTGTCGTAATTCGTTTGCCAATTGATCCAAAGCATACACTTTCGAAGGATTACTTGCTTTCACCTTACGTATTAACTCCTCTACAATCTCGACTTTTAAAAAACGTTTGAACCACTCCATATATGTGTCACCATTCATTTCTGTATGATAGTCTAAGTTCTTAGATTTCACCGCTCTAAACAACAATTTAGCCTCTGGAACAAAACCAGTCTTTGTAGACCCAACATGACAAAGAATAAGCCTAGATCCTTTTCCGGTTTTCTGGTTCCTGAATCCGCCTTCATCGTTTTTGTCGTGCCACATACGTCTTCTTAAATGATTCTGGTTAACCCAGGTCTCATCGAGGTAAAATCGGGATCGAGAATCATTGGTGGTAATTAAGTTGTGCATTTTTCTTAAAAACTCCATTCTGGCACACAATGTCACTCCTTTCCATTAAATATTTCCGTCCGTCGTCTTCATTTCGATATTTGTAACCTATACTCTGCAAAATGGTTTTCATGGAACTTTTCCCGCATTTAAATTCAGGTATGGCATCCTTAAATTTGTTGAGTATATTATCCACTGTAGGATATTCTCCGTTATCATAATATGATGTGATGATACGTCTCAGCACATCGATGTCGAAGTTATCTAAATTGGTTAGAGTTGCCGGCTTAAACGTCTCTCTATGTGTAGTAGGAAGCCCTGATTGTAAAACTTCTTGTTTTATTTTTTTGACAGTCCGCAAAGATACTCCACAAATTGACGCCGTCATTTCTTGAGGTTTATTAAGATTGATGACAGAAATTTTTGCATGGTTTCTTTTACGTTCGTCAAAAAATGTCAAAACGTTATGGATAAGACACCGAGTTTGTATGTTAATATCGCCCTTGAACTTTAGTAATTCCACGTTACAAAATAATGTCTCCATTGTGTAAATCCTCCTTAGTTGCACTGTTAGAAATTATACTGCACCGCACTGCTCGACAGACACTCTAGACACTACTCTAACTGACTGCCGGCAAACTACAATTGATCACAGAGCTACATTTAATTAGGTGACAATGACACAAATGCTTGAATTTGGTCGTTAAATATTTTGCAATCGCTACTTTTATCTATCAGAATATTTCAATCCATCAGTTATGTATTTCGCAAGACTGTAATGTTTTGGCTTAGTCATTATTGATTTCTCTTGAATTCCCTTTATTCCCTGAAAGCTTATTATAATGATAGTGATGAAAGCGACACGAAGAATTTCACTTTTAATGCCATTTAAAATAACAAACCAAGATACTCCACATTTTAAAAAAAGTGGTTAAAAAAACGATTTCTTTAAAAAAAAATCCCGATGTATTTTTGTACGACATTCTAAATAATAAATATTTTTCATTTTGTTCGGAAACATTATAGGGAATTCAATAATGTAAGAAGTATAAATGTAAGCAACGATACAATGTCTACGCAACTACATATAAGTTTTTAAGAGAATAAATTATTTTATTTGATTTGAGTAAATTATCGATAAGCAACGTCGACTTGTTGGAATCCTTACGCGCGTCGTCCGGCCTAATTGCTTTATGACTCCAGGTGCACCTTCATATTGGCCCTACAATAGTATTGTAGAAGACTCAGTAGGTTGTCGAGCAAATCGTTACAAAGGGAGGGGCCAAGCACAGTAGCCTTGGGGCACTGAAGACATAATGGAAGCCGAAATAGAACCATATCGCATGGTAATTAATCTGCATATGTCATTTTGTATTATAACTTACGATGAATAGCAGCTAACTGCTTTTGATATAGTCTCCTGAAATATTTGGGAATACTAAGCTATGTTTAGAATGAACCACGGTCAAAATACTTCCACTGTTTCTCGATTCATAAGGTTCTTATTAATTCCAGTTGGATAAATGCATAAAATGTGTAACAATAGCCGTGCCAGCGCCGCCCCTCTCCACAAAAGCCGCACGGATATTACAATAAACAAACTGGCGTCAATCAAGAACAATTGCTATGTCAAAGCGGTTCGATTAGTGTGGGCAGAGGCAGCGTTTAGTTAGGCTGCGCGTCGGAGGCGTTTTTTTGTTGTTGCGCCGGGCGTTTTTGTGGCGCTGCGGGCGTTTATAAGCCGTTTTTACCGCGGCGCGCTCGTGGTGGTTGTGTTAAGTCAAGCCAATCAAACGTCGATTACGCGGGTCGGTCGCATTAAACTGTCGTTGGCTGGCGTCGGACAAATCTCAAACGCGGACTATACCGACGGTTAAACGCTACCTAATGGATTGATGACACGCTTGTGTCTGGTTGTTTTTTTTTGTAGTAGATGAGTGATAAAGAATGGAGAGGAGGGGGGGGGGGGGGGGGGGGGGGGGAGTAGTTAACATTCATACAAATTCAAATTCAAATTTCTTTATTAAATTTATAAAGGTACATTTATTGCAATTACAAAGCCATTCTAACTAGGCCTCAGCTGTACTGAGGTAGGCTTAATCTGTTATATATGTATGTATTGGATTTTACTTATGAGGTATCAATTGTTTATCATTGTGTGCAATGAATAATTGTATGTAATTAATTATTGTATGCATTGTCTAAAAGATATTATATTTAAGTATATAGATATGTATATATATACTAGTAGATGGCAGTAATAGTAGATGGCGATGGCAATAACACTGAGAAACAAACATTCCTAATTCCAAATATTCAGCAAAAAAAATCAAAAATCGATTCAAAGAAGGATAGGTAAAGTGTATAAAAGAGGTCTAAGTAAAATTAAAAAAATACGGAGAAAATTTATTTGTACTTGTATCTCTTTTCTAAAAGTCAGTTAGGTTTCCTAATAATTGCAAATAAACTGAATACTATAAAAAACCTTCATTCATAAAAAAACTGTTTTTTTCTCCGAAAATACAATACCTTTTTTATTCACTCGCCCTTTCTATTATCAATCAAAAGTACTTACCTCAACACGACTACCTCTCTTAAAGAGTCAAAATTTGACATTTTGCAATCAATTTTAAGTGACTCTTTTAAAAATATGAATTTTATACTCGTAGCTAATTTATCGGTACTTAGTGCTGTGATGACAAATTTCAATATTTCTTAATAAAAACAAAAAAGTCATCACCTTTTTGTAATTTGCAATTTTCTTGTAATTTATCAGGGCAAGAAACTCAAAAATATATTGGTAATACGTACCAAGTAAATGATTAATATGTGATTATGCGATATATATTTTATAAAATACAATTTTTCAAAATACCTAAAAAAAGCATTTTTTTTTTCAATGGTGATTTCAAAAGACTTAAGCTCAAATTATTGTTTATGAGCTAAATGTATTAAACAATGGAAATGCTAAACTTCTACTAAGCGAATCGAAGGTTCATAAACTGACTTAAGAATGAAAATATTAAAAATATGTCCTTTTTTGGTATTTTAACATCAAAATAAAACCCAAAAATAAAATTCTAAAATGCCAAAAATGTGCTTAGACTGCGATAGCTCATTAGACGTAGAAGAAAAATCGTCGATTTCAGCCGTATATTACACTTAGGTTATAAACATTTATTTGGGCGTACATGCCATTGTTTTGAAATTACGCATGGCACTTTTTTTTGTTTTTTTGAAAGATTTTAATAAAAAAATACAAATTAAAAAAAATTGCACCACCACATTTTAATCACTTACTTCATACGTTTTACCAATATACAAATAGTTTCAAATTGTTTGCCACAATAGATTACAACAAAAATGAAAATTACCTACACAAATGTGATGACTCAGCCCGGTGGCATAGTGGTTAGGCCGCCTGATCTTACATTGTAAGGTCCCGGGTTCGATTCCCGGCTGGGTCACCATTTTCCGTATGGATAAAATTAACGGAATTGCATTTTCAACTCTGTCGATCGAATGCAATAACAAGACACACACTTACACACATGTTACACGCACACATACATATAAACACGTCATGGTGGGGTTGGTTGTAAGAGATTGTCATATGATAATAAACCCGTCCATTGTGATTTCACAATAAAGAGTATAAACAAACAAACTTCAGATTTCATTTATTTTTATCAAAATATTAAAATTGTAATGAAGGAATATGCGAGGAATTCGCGAAGGATAAAGCAAAAAAAACCATTGAAGCGGCCACAGAAATAATAATAATAATAATAAACTCTTTATTTGCACTTAATTATTATGCAAAAAGGCGAGCTTATTGCCACATGGCAATGTCTTACAACTAACCTAAACACAGTGGTACATGCGCGCATTGTGAAAATAAAGATTATTATATAACATACAGACAAGTGGAAGAATTTAAAACTAATAATGCCCGAGGAGAGGAAATTGGGAGAGGAACAGGAGAGAAAGGGAAGAACTGGTTACTTCTTAGAAAGGTAGTAATCCTTAAGGTGAGTCTCTAACGATGGTAAAGAAGGCGAGTTTCGTATATTTGCTGGGAGATCGTTCCAGAGTCTTGCACCATGGACACAGAAAGAATAGGAAAAGAAATCACTATTATGACTCGGATTTTTTTATAAACTGTCAGAGGCTGACCGAAGTACGAGACCGTGGGAACTTAGCGGTTCAAAAAGCTCGTGGAGATAGGATGGTGTTGATTGGGAGAGTACACGATATAGGAGAGCAAGTATATGAACATTTCTTCTTTGGCGTACTGGCAACCATTTTAACTATGCCCTATAGTCGGACACGTGATCATACTTACGAAATATATGTTTAGATGAAAGTATACAATACAACAACCTCATACAAAATAGTAACAGAGCAGGTGTACCCATCCTAATATCAGGTCCACCTCTTCATATACTGGTGAGCCGTATCTGAAGTAGGTACTCCTGGCTTAAGTGATACGGTCTAACCTAGGATAATCCTAGACATACATTTCCAACAAATAATATCATTTAAAAATTGCCAGTTTAGAGATGATTTGTCAGTGAAACAATCAGGAAGCCAATGAACGGCATTTCCGTAATGAATTCCGTGCACCTTCGTCTTCTGTCGTAATTAATCGATTATGTTAATATGACAAATTGTTTCTCGAAGGCTACCATTTTTATATTCGGCTTGTCATGGCGGCCGCCGCTTGCGCTCGAGACAATATATTCGTCTGTAAGGCAATCCGTTGGAGAAATTAATTATTTTTTTAACCGTCGACAGCCATAAATCATAGATCTGGCCGCTGTTTAAAGTACAAATCGGATACTCGGAAAGTATGTATTCGTATTGACGACTGGGAAATAAGTATATAATTAGTATGTAATACAAATCAAATTTCTTTATTAAATCTGTAAAATTACATTTATTTTAGTTACAAAGTCTATATTAGGCCTAACCTGTAATAAGGCAGGCTTTTATGTTCCTAATGGTTCCGTGCAGCTTGGGCATGAAGGCCCGTCTGTGTCTTCTTAACTCGTCTCATTTCATGATTCAGCTCCCATCCGAAAGCCTGCTCGAAGAGGAAAGTGCCGATGTGAACTATTTATTTATTTAAGAATTAATTACTATAAAACATTGATTTACTTACAGAAATAACAGGAACCGAATGGCAAAACCTTAACCTTTTGCTTATTTGATTTTGTCACCCAACTGGGACTAACCCGTTCTAATGTGGGCAGGACTCTAATATTACAATCAAGTTTGCTTGATTGCTTGATTGCTTACAAATATACAAGTTTTAGTATAAAGCTAATAACACTAAATTGCCCTAAAGTGTGGTTTTCAAAAAAAATAAAATAATAATAATAATAATAATAAACATATCAAAAGATAATATAATAAATAAAATGCAATTCCATTATGTAATCGGCAATAATATAAAATTCGATTAAATAATATAAATAAAGTTATATGTGAGAAAAGAAAGAAACAGTCATTAATATTTAATATATGTTAAGTAATATAGGATTTAATATAAAAATATCTAGTCAAAAAAAGTACAATTTATTGTGAAAATAATATATAACGACAAAGTCAAATAATTTTTGGTAGTTAGTTCAATGTTAAAAGTTGCCTGTGGGTGTAGCTTCCAGTCGTAGACAGTTGGCATCGGAAGTTCCCATCCGGGGGTACCCCTCGGCTACACCTGTGTGGTTTGCGCACCGGGCTATGTCAACCTACCTTGCGCGATCCGGCGAATAACCGGGGGGGTTGGAAACGTACGTTTCCTAATAAGCGGGGGTAGTTTTTACATGGTGTCTTCTATCCTTAAAAACGATACGATGGCCACTCGACCCTTAGTGACCTTGACGGGCAAAAAGCACCACGGATCACCCATAAATTCAATCTATGAATTACTGCTAACGTCGGGTAAAGGCAGGGGCGGATCTATATAAGGGCTTTTTGGGCTGCAGCCCAGTGCCCGTGGATATAAAGGGCCCCAGCCTCCATTGAAAATAATGGACAATATTGTGAATAAAAAACAAAATCTGAAATTGTCAAAAATCCTATCATAAGGGTGGCAACCCTGAGATCAAATTCTCGCATCTATTCCGGGGGACACCCGCCGCTTGATTTCAGTATATTTTCTCGCAAACGCAGTCACTTGCAGCGAACAAGCTTCATGTATTAATTTCTCGGTGGATGGGGCGGACCGCTAGCGACAAATTCTTTTGCAATAACTTTTTTTTTTATCTTTATTCATAGAAATAACATGTATGTATAGCAGTTGAGTTCCTACCGAGGCTAGTGCCTTGTCAATAGGTAACTAATAATGCATGTTTGTTTAAATTTTACTTATATTAACTAGCTTTACAAATAATATTACTACTTGCTTAATTAAGCTACTAATTAAGATATTATTACAATTAGTATTAATGTTGTTTTGTCTATTGTTTATATGTTTGTTTGTCTGTCATATTAAAGAAATGAAATATTGTATTGTCCTCTTTTTTATATATTGTGTACCTAGTGACCTAGACATCATTATCGAAAACAGTTTTTTGGCAAAATGGCAATTAGTTGATTAATTAGGCAGGCCCCCAAGTAATATTAGCCCAGGGCCCCACAAACGCACAGTCCGCCCATGGGTAAAGGCCGCGCATGCGACCTCGAATGCGGCAAAATCGCATGTAATTTTTTATAATCTTTGATATTTTGATCAGTTTTGATAGATGACACGAAAGCTTTAGTGTTAGCTTACATTGACGCAAATGAAACCTGAGATTTCCCTCACAAGCCACTCAATTGTCAGAAAGGCACTCAATTGTCATCTTCATTATTTATATTAACTCACTTACGACATTTTCCTCTCGCAGTAGAGTTTCTGAATACTAGTTCTCGTAAGATTTTTTTGTCCTTATTGGACTATTGCTTTACCGGCTCATAAACATATTTTGAGACGATTGAGACAGTTTACAGATTGAAGTCTGTCTGTGTGTCTGTGTGTATTCCTCTACGATAGCACCCAAACGCTTTACCCGAATGAGCTGAAATAATTTGATCATGGCAAGGGTTAAATAGATTGTGGTTGAAATCGGTCCATCAGGTGGCGCACTGATCATATTTCAGTCTAAAAATATTGGACTTCGAAACTTGCAATTAGTACACAGATGACTTGTTTGGCCGAAATTACGTTGTGAAATTTCGGTTGAAGTATCTCATATAAAAGTTGCACAATTAATATTGCAATTCCACCATACATTTTAATAAAATATTATCGCCTAGCCGAGAAACGAACTGCGCCGCTTGAGGCGGTTGTGTAACCCAAACGGGCTCATCCGCCGGCCGAGAGAGGGAGATTAACAATTTTATTTATGAAATTAATATTCAGATGAAATCAATCCTTGGCTACTTTCCGGGAAAGTCTTGGATTGACACAGACGTTTTTAACACCCTTTTATTAGGTCGACCTGTATGTAACTATGTAATGGAATCTAAGGTAACTAATTTAACCATCTTCCAAGGATTGTACTAGCGTCATGAAAATTGGCAGCTGTATGTAGTTCTGATGACAATACAATAATATGGTACTGTCGAACTGATCTGATGATGGAGTCGGAAGATATGAACTGGAACTTCATGATGGAACATCGCATCATAGCTGTGTTTGGACTTGTTAGAAAAGTCTTGGAATGAACTTTGACCACGATTAGGTTTCAAGGACTGATGATGAAGCCGGAAGATAGGCACTGGCATTCCATGATGGAATATCGTATCATAGCCGTGTGTATGTGAATATCGAATCATAGCCCAAAAGCGTGTTTTTAGTGGTTTTTTTAAAAAACGAATAATTTATTTTAAATTTATTGAACGTTGGTTGAATATCATTCAACCTAAATTCGCAAAAATTCCATTGTCTTCTTCAAATTATTTCCAGTGCTAAGTGAGTCATCATCATGTCATTAATTGAGTGAATTCCCACCGGTGGGCGATGAGATGAAATGGCACCCAATCAAATGTGGATCTTTTGTAATCCAATAATTGTGACCGCAAAATTAGGGTCGCATTGTGAGGAAGGTGCCGACTCGCCTCCATGGGCGTCTCAAAGATACGACATTCCGCCGAGATTCGCACCCGTGTCAACCGCAACGACGACGCTCCTCCAGACACTGCAGACGAGGAACCACATTACAATTCCTACGTCTGGGAAGGCCTGTATGATAATTGATAGAATCACATGTACACACTTTCTGTAATTGTTCGCATTATGAATGCATGTAGTGCACTTTAGAGTTGTCATCTGTAACGGCCGAACGATAACGATATATATCGTTCTTTCAGCCGTAATGTGACTACACAAGACATAATTGGGACAATACAGTCCACAGTTTATCTCCGCCAACGAGCAGACACTAGGAAGTGAACTCAGCGGACCAACCTGGCGCCCTTATTACCATATTTGGCTAGTCCCCAGGTCTGGTTACGGGTTCGAGATCTCTTGCGCGGCCTCTATCTGACCTAACTGGTTATTTAGTCAGAATATTTTGCGGACGAGACACAGACACTCGGGATCGGGTGGCCAACGAATCGATTAAAAGGGTTGAAGACGTCAGATCGATAACTATCCCGCGCTGTCATAGAAACATACATCTCCAGACCCCCTTGGTTATTAGTCGGAATGCGTAAGGTAAGTGTTACTGTCACAGCCTGGTACGCAGACCGCCCAGTTCCGCCCGAGGTATTTCCCCGAATCCGCGATCTTCTGATCCTATACGCCTCCGACTGCAGGATTACAGCAATGGCAGAAGCTCACAGCGGAGGCTCTACGAGGAGGCTACCAAATATGTGTTGAAACGTGAGTTGGGCAGTCCAGATGGCATAGAGTTCGACCAACACCGCCCTAGCTGCGCGGAACCATTACGAACTTAGGATTATCGTAGTGCAAATAACCGCACAGTCGCGTATCATGGAAACCGCGCAGTCGGTATAGCGGTAGGTACAAATTAACCTCACTTGTCATTCATCAGCGGCCTACAAAAGACCTCGTCCCGTAAATACGATTCTACCCATGCTATGTGAGTTCACGTAGTTAGATTTTCGTATCCTCCATCAGAGGTTGGTTACTACCAGACGTATCGTATTTTTCCGGTGTCTGATTAGACCGCCATCGCCTCTTGTGCAGCGTGTGCAGACTCATCGCATAGTATTTGTCGGTATAAATGTATAGTCATAAGAACTTTCTTTATATGTATGTTTTAGTGGATTTGTTAATGCTGCAGTTAAAATAAATAAATAAAATAGTTATCATCCACCGTAGCGTTTAGGAAACTGAGACCACTCCCTCTTACGAGTGTATTAAGTGATTTGGGCAGTTTTTCATCGTGGTCTTCAATTAATTTACTGGGAGCGTTTCTTGAAAGTTACAAAACTCATTATCGAAAATAAAGTTACAAATCATGTACCGTCAGTAACTGACTTTCATCAGTTAACCAATGTTCTCTCTTTGACAATCTAACCTATTTTACAATAATTGTCATTGTGCATTAGGGGTCATGGGAAGGTTCACTTTAAGAAAGAGGTATCTTCTTCTTCTTCATTATCAGCGCGCATTTGCCCACCGTTGGGCATACGCCTCTCCAATCACTATCCATCCGGATCGGTTGTCCGTTTCTCTTATCCAGACAGGTCCAGCTGTCTCCTTGCAGCGCCAGTGTCAGTTTGGTTTGGCAGCCTGATCGTACCCAGAGATTCTTAGCACCCCCTGCCCCGCCGTTACCGTAACCGCCACCATGCCTCGGGCAAGTGGGGCTGCTGGGGACTGGGGGCCGTGGTAAGGTTGTACTGTTCATCATGATTGGAGGTATTTAGCCCGATATCCGCCACGTCCGCCACACGTCTTGGCGAGCTCCACACTTTCAGGAAAATATTTCCATTTCCTAGGCTTGTGGCAACCTGGTCGGCTTACTTAACCGCCAAATTGCACTATATCCACTAAATGTATTATTTAATTATTATTTATTGTTGCGAAAATTTCAAAATATATGTTGACGCTTAGAATTTAAATTTCGAATGATAGAGGTATAGTGTATTGTATTTAAAAACCCAATGTCATTGATTATTTTAACCATATCAACTTTTCTCAATTCTCTTGATTTCTTGACTATCATTATACTTTAATATTTCTATTATTGACTATTATATCGTTTTTATATTCTGACTATTGGCAATTGACGTATTCATATTTTAGTATTCGTACTAATTTTTTTTTATTATTATTATTAATATTAAGGAAACATACAGCTGTTGCAATAAATTTGGTACATAATTATTAGGTTTAAAAAAATAAAGCTAATTACACGTTTTCACTTAAACATTCATAATTTAATCACAAGAATATCATATTTTTTTTTTGAAGAATAAACACACATAGGGAGAGGTGGGAATTGGGAAGGAAGGAGTAACCTTCATATTAATATACCTTATAAAGGTTCATATATAAATATTCTAATAATCATTCTCGTTGATTTTGACTACCAAGTGTAGGAACTCCTATCAACTGGTTTATTGTTATGACAAAAAATAAAAATAAATGAAATTTCGACAGATTTTCTTTTGGGACTTTTATTTTTTTTCAATGCACAAGTGAAAATGACCTGAAATAACGTGAAATTACAACTCCGCGAGGACAGTGTTATCGGGCTATGGTTTAGCTCGAATTATGGTGTAGCAAGCGTAACTAAGTCGCGCCCCGTAGTCGCAGTAAAAACACAAGCTCATTGTAAATAATTCGAGGCGGCCGCGGTGCCCTCGGCCGTGGTTGCCGCACGCACGACAAAAAAGTCCACAGACGGACCCACCGCTCAAATTCGAATGTGAAATATTGGTTTAGGATGCTAACAAATTACTGCATAGCACGCGGCCGCGGCGGCCGTAAAAGCCTGAATAAATTCCACGTTCGCCGGAGATTCATTTGCGGAAAACCACCAAATAGACAGACCGCTCTATCATCGTTTTGCCAAATTTTAATTAACACATACGTCTTGGTCGGCGCTGACAACTGCAGTTTCTGTGCTAAATTTAAACGAAAGTGTAACAAAGATGAACGACAGGACAGATATAAGCGAATGATTCACTGTGTCCCAATAAAAGAGTTATATATAGCCGAGAAAATGTTGCTGAAATTGATTAAATACCTAAGAACTAATTTAATGAGCTTTTCACCTTACCTGTTTTTGTGGCCTTAAATGTCATGGTATTTTAAAAAAGCTGAACACTGTTTATAGAAATTTAAACGAAAGTATTACAAAGAGAAACGACTGGACAGATATAAGCGAATGATACACTGTGCCAGTAGAAGAGTGATCTATAGCTGAGAAAATATTAGTGAAATTGATTAAGTAAGCATTTTCAAGATAGAACTAATTAAACGAGCTTTTTACCTTGCATGTTTTTGTGGGCTCAAATTTCGTGGTATTTTAAATAAATTGAACACTGCTTTATGTAGAACGTGTTTAAGACTCCAGGCGACAAAAATAAAATTAAACGAAGGTGTTACGAAGATAACCTAACCGGACAAATATAAGCGAATGATACACTGTGACCCAATAAACTGTGGCCCACATACGTCAAATGTTGGAAATTATAGTTTAATAAAACGTAGGTGCACAAATTATTAACATATTTTCAAACATGTATGTTGAGTATATTTTAACATTGAACTAACTACCAAAAATTATTTGACTTTGTTGCTATATATTATTTTGACAAAGAATTGTACTTTTTGACTAGGTATTTTTATATGAAATTCTATATTACTTGTTTGTTTGTTTGTTTGTTTGTTTCTACTTTTTATCGTGAAATCACAATGGGCGGGTTTGTTGTCATTTGACAATCTCTTACAACCAACCCTACTGTGACTTGTTTATATGTATGCGTGCGTGTAACATGTGTGTAAGTGTGTATCTTGTTATTGCATTCCGTGGACAAAATTGAAAATGCAATGCAATTCCGTTAATTTTATCCCAACGGAAAATGGTGACCCAGCCGGGATCGAACCCGGGACCTTGCAATGTAAGATCAGGCGACCTAACCACTATGCTACCGGGCCGTTATATGATCGAATTGCTTACTTACATTACTTAACATTTATTAAATATTAATTACTTTTTCTTTATTTTTTTACTTATAACTTTATTTTTCTCTTTATTTTAGTTTTAAGACTATTCTGTTTGTCATTCTCTATTTAATTCAAATTTTATATTATATTTATTGCCAATTATATGATCGAATTGCATTTTATTTATTATATTATATTTTAATATTTTTTATTTTTTAGAGGACCACATTTTAGGAAAATTTAGTGTTATTAGCATTTTACTAAAACTTGTACATAATTGATTGTAATATTAGAGTCCTGTCCACCCTAGAACGGGCTAGTCCCAGTTAGGTGACAGAATAAATTAGCAAAAGGTTAATGTTTTGCCATTCGGTTCCTGTTATTTTTGTAAGCAAATCAATGTATTATAGTATTTAATGCTTAAATAAATAAATAAATAAATAGTGATATATAGCTGAAAAAATATTGGTTAAATGGATTACTCATTTTTATGACAGAACCAATTTAATGAGCTTTTCACCTGTTTTTATGGGCTTTAATTTCGTAGTCTTTTAAAGAAATTGAACACTGCTTTATATAGTAAAGTGTTTGAGAATCCTGGCTACAAAAATAAGTTTAAAACGAAGGTATTAGGGAAATGAACGACATGATACACATAAGCGAATAATACACTGTGACCCAGAAAAACAGTGATCTTTAGCTGAAAAAATATTGATGAAATTGATTATGTACTCATTTTCAAGACATAACTAATTTAAAGAGCTTTTCACCATACCTGTTTTTGTGGTCCTACATTTCGTGACTTTTAAGAAATTGAATACTGTTTGATATATAGTAAAGTTTCCACAAAAATGATAATTACTGAGGTGAATTAAACTTATTATTATAATTGTTGTTGAAATCATTGGTCAATTTATTTGTAAAGATATAGTCAATTTATTTGTTGCGATATAGTAATGAATCCAGCATACAAAAAAAATAAATAATTGGGTGAATTAATCTTGTTATTATGTTTGATGTGAGATTATTGGTCAATTTATGTGGTGGTTATTCATTCATATATCTAATAGATAGTTGGTTAGTCAGTTATTAATTTAAATAAATCTCTTTTAGTTTTTGAGCGAATGAGTAAGCATGAATGAAATCTGAATGAATGAAAAAAATATTAATTTGAAATCACTATGTTTTAAATACTAACACCCCAGAACAGATATAAAATCTAGCGTGTATAATTAAATTCACTACAATCTGAAATATCATAATAACAGTTTTTGGCTGTTGGATTTGTATAAGACATTTTAATTGTACATATTGTCCGTTTAACTGTATATTATTCTGAATTACGAATTAAAATAAATTAATTTAAATTAGGCCGTTTAAAGTACATAATTATAAAAAAGAGACCTTTAATTCGTATACTATTATTACTAGTGCTGATCTTTGTTAGTCTGATCTCTTGTTTTTCTTTTAATAAGACACATTTCAAGAACGATTATAAAGGTTTCTTTAGACACCTTTAAAAACCCCGAAATCACAGCGTCCGTTTTCTCAAACGGCGGTTCCTGTCGCCTAGTCGAAAACCCGAATGAAGGTGATTAAGTTATCCGTGAGTTCTTAGAATTGAGTTAATTTGATTATAGGGATGACTTCGGATAAAAATGGCAAGTTGGAAATAGGCCTTATATCTTTAGCCCACAGGGATTTTTCGTAAATAAAATAATAAACGCTTACTTCCATTGGGCAGGAATATAACTATTGCAGAAAGAGTAGTTTACAATATAATGTAAAAGCGGACAAAATCCGCCCGAAAATACGCATCAGGAGTTTGGTGCTCTGATTGACACCCAACAGAATTGGTTTTTGTATCGGGTATGATGCGATGAATATGTGATGGAGTATCAGCAGATAAATTGAAAACAGAGAGTTCTGGCCTTATTTCTTATTGTATGAAGATGTATTCTAATTTGATGGTGATGGGTGGCTTAGCAAAGTAAGAACTTACAGAATTCAAATCAATGATGGGTCCTGAAAACTGCGGCTTTGGTTTTCCCACACCAATGATAATGAGAAATTTCCAGTTATTCTGGAATCTAATGTTTCTATGCTCTCTTCGAATGTCGGACTTTTGACATTGTGGTATATTTGATTGCAAAAGTTCCTCAGCATTTTTTTATCATCCCAGACAGTAGGCTTTAAAAACATTTTTTTTTATATTTAACCCGGTTTCGTTCCGCCGTATGGTTTTATATTTCGTCCGTGAGCCATGAATTTGGCAGATACTTTAGTTTTATAGTTTTAAATAAAGCATGACTGCTATAGAGCTGTACAATTAGACTATTGAGGCCCTCTACCTTATCGTCAATACAAAAGAGTATATTAACGTATTCCAGGCATCCTGCAGAAGTAAATTATGAACGTTGCGCTTGAGATCGCGAAATCAAATTCTGGCCGAGGTTTGAAGATATTTTTATTTTAAGATATATCTCTATGTATCCACTAGTATAGTCTTTTTATTTCAGTGTCTCGATCTTTTTCAATAGTTTATGGTCCTGCCTAGGAAATTTAACTGATTCTTTCATTTTCAAATACGCATTACTCTTTGCAATTTATTGGTTTACCCAAAAAAAAGATTTTATTTCTCGTATCCCCATTTTCTTAAATTTCCCACTGATCAGCCGGCCTAGAATTCATGCACTTAGTAATATTGCAGAATACTCTGGATAGTTGACAGCATGCTGTGAACGTTTCTATCATTCCATTATCGATTTTAATTAAACCGTTCACTTAATTGATTTATGCATTTCATAAGCCAACCGCAACGTTTATATGAGCAATTCCCATTTTCATTACAGCTTTTTGCTTCCTTTGCTGCCTTGGTGGGCAACGCTCGGTTTGGGTGCCCTATTTATTTATTTAAATTTTACGGTAAACAATTCAACTACAGTTGTGATTTCGCGAAATTCAACCACAACTCCTATCGAAACTTTTTACATTTTTCCTCTGTAACGTAGAAGTGGCCATGCTTTTTCCTACAACTTTTGACGTCTCTTTTGGCAATATGATTGTTTATGTAGAGCATTAGATTGCTGTATTAGTACTACGATTATTAGTACTAGAAAGCTGTATTAGTACTAGGATTTTACCACGAAACGCAACTTGGAGGTAGATGGTACTAATAGTCCCAAAAATTGATGAATCTTCTCTTATTATTTTCAAGGTATGACAGTAGATAGCGCTCTAAACACCCCTACACAGTTTAAAATAATAATATAATAACAAACGAATTTTTAAATCATAGCTTTTTTTTATTTTAGTATTTACATGAAGATGTTAATTTTTAATTTGGTATACAGGTTTAAATACATAATAATTACGCACTTTAAATTCAGATAGACTAATATAAGGCAATAAGTCATTATCTTATTTAAAAAATGCCATAGATGTCACTAATATAGGAAAAATTATTCAGTTTTATAATCGATGAATCCTTTTTAAAAAAAACATTCATTATCAATATGATTATAGATGACCAAATGAAATGGTATTTGTTTCGCCTTTAATGCAATCAGCGCCATCTGCATTTTTAAGCAACGAATTAAACAATATAATACCATATATAATAAATGGTAATAAGTACCTAAATATTCATTTACTTTTGGATTCGAATATACTAACATTAAGATAGATAGCGCTGACACCTCTACAATAGGGCAGTAATAAATAAAAGGGGGGTGATTTTTGAAGCTACAGAGAAAATGTCGTATTCGAGATAACGTCATATCTCTATCACTTTAGCAGTCTATGTTTGAATCTCAATTAAAAATCGATAGAGAATCAAGTTATCTCGTATACGACGTTTTCCCTCTCGATCCCAAAATCGAGCCCCAGTTCGTAGCCACCAGTTCGACCTACTGAAATCATATTTATTTTTATTATTGCGTTAATATACGATGAAGCATTTTAAAAATTTATTGTAGCTTTTTGGTGTTTCTTTTTTTTTGCTACGCATTTGAACTATGTAATACACGGAAATAGTCATTTTTCAACAACGAGATTACGTATTTTACCGCTCGAAATCAAGCCTTAGCGCGCTAAAACTGCGCCGCAATTTTTTGGTCGATTTTGTGAATAAATACTAACGAAATCAGTTTTTCATGAATTCCATCTTGTTACCCAGTAATCAATCTTGTCAGTCGTGTATATTACATATTTATATAATATATATGGGTGCCGGTCGAAACGACTACGCGCGGATCTGTCAAATGACGCAATGTGCCTATAGGCACTGTTGGCGTCCGATGGGTTAACTCGGACTGTGGTCCTTACGTTATGATTAACATGATGCGTAGCGGTGGTTACCAGTACTCAGTATTCAGTATTCAATTTATTTATTCGGAATATACAATAAAAGCATGAATAATAAATTTAAGCTTGTTGTCGCATATTAGAATTCGTCATATTAGTAATGTTAAAACATATTGTTATTTCATTACGTTATGACCTTGAGATCTCGCTTGTAACTTGACAGCATGTAGTAGTATACTTACGGTTATAGTCGGACACATGAAATATTTTGAAATTACAGTATACTCTTATTTCCGTATTAACCGTGAGGAAAATGTTGATATATATAATCGAGTAATGGAGTTTCAACAAAAGTCCTTGTAATTCAACAAAACTACGATTGAAACATCGTTATTCTGTATAAAACCGTAATAACAAATTGATAATGGAAGAATGAATCTATTTTTTTTCTCAGTGTATATTTATGTGTTTCGAGTCAAATAAATGTGTTCCGATTTGTTTTTAATTTTTTGACGGACTGGGTTGCGCGACTTATGCCCTACCCTGTATTATACGTAAAATTGTTTTTTTGAAGTTTTAATTTTAATACTATCAAAAATGTATGCGTGTATCAAGTGCGCGACCCCTGACAAAAAAGCTCCCAATGCGTGGAGAGGAACGCTGCAACAAACAGGTCGCTAATGATCGGATACCGACATCGTTTTATAAGCCGTAATACACGCTATTAGAATACATACACACGTACATACATACAGACGAATGTTAATTACGTACCCATTAAAACTGAGGACAGTGCTATAAATACTGCAGATTTATGCTATTCGGTATATAACAGTGTGTAATTTAGGTATTAGGCCATTAAAGCTTGTAATTAGTGATTGTATCGGCAAATGATACCCGACCATTTAAACGTCGGGTTGTTGGATTGTATATGTACCTTATGATGTGAGAGTATATGTTGGGATTGAGAGTTAAGGGATATTTAAAGGACACAAACAAAAGTTTTGCTTACGGGATGAAGATAGGAAAGTGAGAAATACTTTTGCCGCGGCTAAACCTAGATATTTAAACCCCTCGCGCTCAATCGATAATTTAAAATAGTTGACTATGTTTGCGCGGGAGAGCGTCAACTCTATAATATAGCCGTGTACTGACGATTAAATATTTAACTTCTCTTGATAATATTTTGTGAAGGAAGTATGCCCGTACTACAGGTAGTTTTAGTTATTTATTTCTAGCCACTATTGATACACTTATATGTCTATGGTGGTCACTGATTTTATTTTTATTTTTAATTAGTAACTTCCTATACTGCAACCAATTAATTTTAACGATCGACTATTTTACTATCATATTTTTAAATATTTGCTATTACTTCCTCATGAAAACCTACTCCATTTATATCGTTAGCTTATATTACATATATAACATATTTATTATATTTCATTTCTCTGTATTTGCCTCCATTAATCTGGCTACATTATTAGTCTGTTTAACTGGGATAAGTTTAATTATAACTACACACTGCCTTTATTGTTATATTTTTATTATAATATCGGACCTTTTGACATTTTTATTTATATTGGGATATTTTATAATCTTCTTGATATTGGATTATTACAAAACTATTTATTTAGATGCTTTTTGCGATAAATCCTTTAGTATTTACGTCTGCTTCATTTTTTGTTTACCTTTCTATTACTTATGGTATTACTGTTGCAATCGACTTGATATGGCAGTAAACAAAAATACGATTACTTTTTACGAAGCATCATTTTATTTTTACTCAAATGTGATTGTAAATTATTTATTTACTGTAATTTATTTTTGTTATTGGATTTATTGTTTATTATTTGTTTGCTATATTAAGACTTTACATTATTTTTCTATCGACTTTTTAATACCAACTACTTGCGTACTACTTGACAATATAAAATTTTGTGATTTTGTTTATTTTCTCAGCTATTATTTACTATTTTCCTCTTATTTCCGTAATAAATTAATTAATTTATTTATGACATTGTGCATTATGACGCTTTTAAGTCTTTATCTCTACTTCCTCTTAATTACGAGGCTCAAATATATGAAGATTACTTACTGTAGAAAGTGGCCCAACATTACATTATCACTACCTTATTTTATGTCAAAAAGTTACGCCTTAGAAACCTATCGAAATACCAATGGGCGCGGCTGATATAGAAGTATTGAACACCGATGACGTCGTCGATACCCAAATGTTAACCACAGAAGAATGCAATAAAATACTACAGAATGCTAGCGGTTTGAAAATATTTTCCTGTAATATTAGAAGCATTAATTGTAATTTTGACGAACTTTGTGCTATTTTAAACATCATCAACGGACAGTTTGACATAATAGTACTGAGCGAGTGCTGGTTAAAAAATTACACACCTATTCAATATTTGGATGATTATGACACATATTATACCACTAAACATGTATATCAGAATGATGGTGTCGTTATACTTACAAAAAAATCACTGCATGTGTCGGTCGAAGAAGTTAGTCTGCAGCATGCAAATTGCATGAAAGTGCTTTTAAACAATGATACGGTAATTTTAGGGATCTACAGGTCGCCTTCCCAAAACAATATCACCCCATTTTTAAACTCACTGTCGCATATATTAGAGACAGAAACTAACAAAAACTGGGTCCTTACTGGGGATCTCAACATTGATATCCTAAAACTCGAGGACAGACAAACTAATGATTATTTGTGTCTTTTGGCAGAGCACGGCATGGTGTCAGTGATAAACACACCTACGAGGTTCAATGCATGCCTAGACCATATTTTCACCACATTAAAATATAACATTCAAGGTATTATTTGCGACTCAGTTATTACAGATCATTATTCAACAATTTTCACGGCTGATTTGAAAAACACTAATAACAAAAATCCGAGGAAATATATTAAAAAAATGGATTCCGACAAACTGCAAAGAGAAATCGATTTAGTGAATTGGAAAGATCTATACGAACTAACGGACACAAACGAGGCAACTAATTTCTTTATAAATACAATCGAAATGTTAGTTAATACAAATACAAACATAACGATTATCCCTCATAACAAACGTAAATTAAAACCATGGCTAACTGATGGACTATTAAAATCAATTCGTAAAAGAGACCGACTTCATCGGCAATCTAAACTCAACCCGGGCGATAGCATTCTTAAAGACTCTTATATTAGATACAGGAATATTTGTAAAAAAGTCTTAAACATTACTAAAAACAAATATTATAGCCAAAAAATTAAAGATACACAACACGATGCTAAAAAAACATGGAATTTAATAAATGAGATTACTCATAGGAAAAAAGATCACTCTTCAAATATCCAAGAAATTATTATTAATGATGAAGTAGTACCTTGCGACAATACTAATAAATATAAAATTGCTGATTATTTTAATACTTTTTTCACCGACATTGGTAATAACTTGGCTAATGCAACAATGCGCAAATTAAATAGGTCTGAGGATGAGCTCGCAGATTCGTGCAATAAGGCTAATACGCAACCATCTCTTACGTTTTCAACTACAAACCCCACGGAAATTGACAATATTATCAACAATCTGAAACCAAACAATTCTACCGGTGCTGATTGCATTACATCCAAAACTCTCAAAAACAGCAAATACAGCTTATCTTCGCCACTTTCCTATATTGTAAACTTAAGCATGTCAACGGGAGTTTTCCCTAACGATCTGAAAATTGCAATTGTCTGCCCTATATTCAAAGGCGGAGCGAAGCACGATGTAAGCTGCTACCGACCGATCAGTCTCTTGAGTACAATATCGAAAATTGTGGAAACGGTAGTAAAGAAACGCATCGTTGCGTTTATCGACGAAAACAATATTTTGTCACCAGCGCAATACGGCTTCAGATCAGGTATGGGTACTCAGGACGCAATTGCATTTCTCACGGAAAAAGTGGTGAAAGCGCTTGACGAGGGAGAAAAATGCTTAGCTGTGTTTCTAGATCTTGCGAAAGCATTTGACACCGTCTCCCATCGTATTTTATTTGCTAAACTCGAAAACGCTGGAATTCGCAATATGTCCAAAAAATGGTTGATTAGTTACCTTACTGGCAGGACTCAGAAGACTAGACTAGGAGAGACGTTAAGTTCTCAAGCCACAATTAAATTTGGTGTTCCACAAGGAAGCGTACTCGGTCCGTTGCTGTTTCTGCTATATATCAATGACTTACCTAACGTCGACTTAGAAGGGGGCGAAGCTTTGATGTTTGCAGATGATACTGTGATTATCTTTAAAGGCAAATCATGGCAAGAGGCATATATTAAGGCTGAACGCGGTCTTTGCCGAGTAAAGCACTGGCTCGATCACAACCTACTTACTTTGAATATAGCTAAAACAAAACATATGACATTCGCCATCAGTAACATCAATCGCCTCCAAGGTAGTATGCCAAACCTTCACTTACGCGACTGTGTACATGCTGACTACAATTGCCCTTATTGTCCATATACGACTATTGAGAAAGTGAGTAAAATAAAGTACCTTGGAGTTATTGTAGATGATAAGCTCAACTGGAAGGACCACATACAGGGTACTGCATCAAAAGTCCGCCAACTTATTCACATATTTAAGGTATTAAGGAATGTAATCTCAAAACCCTTAATCAAAACCATCTATTACGCTTTAGTCAATAGTATACTATCATATGGGATCCTTGGATGGGGTGGCGCGTCACTTTCAGCTCTAGATCCCTTAATTAAGGCTCAAAAGTCAATAATTAGGGTAATAAATAAAAAGCCTTTTAGGTTCTCCAGCGACCACTTATTTAAAGAGTTCCGAGTCCTAGACATACGCCAATTATATGTGAAAGTATCGACAATATTTTATTACACCCACACAGAGCGGCATATGATTAAATCTCATACTATCAGAACACGCGCAGTTACAGCCATGCAACATGATGTTCCCCTTATGAAAACTAAATTCGCCCAACGACATTTTTCTTTTCTAGCTGTCCGACTACACAATAGAATACATTCGGAATTAAAAGTGAAGTTAGATACCATACGAGGAAGAAAAATTATGACGGAATGGTTGATTGAGCTAGGAAGAAACGAAACGGAGAAATTAGTTAATTATAGTGCTGTATAAGAATACCAAACTACATAAAATTACTACTTTTATGTATATGTATAGATTATATGTATAAATGTATATATGTATATATTTTTATTTTATTTTATTTAGGTACATAGGATTAGGTATACAGTTCATTCATTGGTCATGTAATCTTATAATAATTATATAAATTATTTGATAATTAATATAGGGAGGTTTAACACATCTTACATGACCTTTACTGCCAATAGCACATCTAACTAGGCGATAATTTGGCCCGTCTCTAGATGTGCATATTTTATGCAATTTTAAGAAATGAAGTGTTTTTTTTTAAATAAATTATTTGGACCCACCACCTGTATATATACATAAATATACCAATTTTATAAAAAATATAGCTATGTAATAAATATATACATTTATAGTTGTAATTTAATAAAATTTAATTAAGAAAAATAGATAAGTGATACTAAATAAATTGTCGCGCGTTGCAAAGAAGTTGATCAGATTTTACATATCCCTTGTTAAGTAGCCATCTATTAAGGTTTGCTTTAAATATTTTTATGTTAGGATAATTTTTCATGTCTTCACTAAGGGAATTATATAATTTTGGGGCTATGTAGAATATATGTCTCTGGGCAAATGTTGTCCTGACTGACGGAATTATATAATTATTTGTATGTATATGTGTAGATGTATATGTTTATATGTGTATGTGTATATATGATTATTTAATATTATTTTGTATATTATGTTACTAAATTATAAGTAGGTATATGCAAAATTTGTGGAAATATAGAGCTACCACGTAAAGCAATGCTACATTATGTCACACTTACCAACTAAAAAAAAAAAAAAGGAAAAAGGAGAATACATAAAAGTCTACCTTAGTACGGGCATTACTCCAGCAAGGTAGATTTTAATCTTATTAATCTAGTATTATAAATGTGTGTAAAAAAAAAAAAAAAAAATATCGCCCGCCCCGCTTGACGCTCTGATAACGCCGCGCCGACCGAACCCATACGTTGTTTAATGTTTTCGAGCGCGCGATTAATCGCGCGCTCTAAGTATGAACGCGGTCTTAGAACGTTACTGGTTTTTGTTTGTCCAAGCATTGAGGGTGGACTCTATATATATCTAGGGTGGACTCTATATTTTATAGTGGAGGTGTAGCAACGAAGAAGGTCGAATATGCAGGAATCATGAGGTTTTCACGTAAATTTTAACATACTTACGATGACTTCGCACGCGGTTGGAGTTATTCGATATCAAATAATAGGCTGTCGAATCGATGATTCGACAGTAATGTTAAATGATTGTTGAAATAAAAGTAGCAAATTAGAAAACAAAAAGTAGCTACTCTGGAATTAATGAAACTCAAAGAAGCTATTTTATCAATGAACACAGAGTGAAAGGGTATGGATGGACTTGAAGATATACCAAGAGTCGGGAGATCATAATCTTACACGGCTAAGTTTTATCTCTCGCTGTTAGTCCACAAACAAATTCAAATAACTCGGTTTATTAGTTTTCAACGAAATCCAAACCGTGACACGTTCCGTATACACAGTGGCCACAATCTAAGACCGGTAAAATCAGAGTCGTCAATACGACTAAGATACGGATACGCCTGGATTCTATATAAGGCTTTGAGCCATGTAATACCCCATCCAACTCCCTTGATGATATCCTCTTCTTAACGAAGATTAAAATAACAAAGTAGACACAAATTTCTCATAGATATATGCTTAAGGTATATGAGGGCAGTTCACCTGTACATTAGGGAAACAACTACATACTGTCAATTTTCTTTCGAGCCTCTTTTGAACCAATGCTTATATAACAATGCTTTTAGTGGATTTATTTTAAAACCATAATGATTCGACTAGGTGGTTAGCCTGTCACGATCAGCATTAATTTGATTTTTCGTTAGATTGGGTCATTTATAGTAGGATCTATGGGGTGTAAGATTTGAGTATCATATGAGTACAAGTGATATGAGCAATGCTCAAAATTAGACGCTGAATCTGTGGTATGCAATGAAAAATTCATACCGGGCCGAAGATAGAACCTTGTGGTACACCCATATTGACTTAGAAAGAGATCAGTATGAGTTACGACCAAAAGAATCTTTCAGAACCACTCTTTGGAAGCGATCAGAATAATCCTAATTATAAAGCTAAGGAGACAGATAAAGCTAGAAATACATTTGTAAGACGACTCAGAGAATCCAAGGCGGAGAGCTTAGCTAACGGGAGGGTACGGTTGAGGATGTCAAATGCTTTGCCATAATCTAGTAGTACAAGGGCCGTCTCATCATCCACATTCGTATTTGATAGATTTGGTTATCTGTGTCTTTCTTTTGCTAAAGTCATGATCTCCCAGATCTCATATTGAGGAACATTCTTATATACAGCTTTAGTATGTCAAGTGCATTGAAGTTGGTAAATAGTTGGTCGGATGGGTAGCGGATTGGTTTTTTATTGGTCACTCTAATTGGGACCTTTTGCCCTTGCGCCACGCCCATCTTATTAATCCGCAAGTAATAACAAATTGTGCCGTTGCGAAATAAGTCGATATTAGCATAGTTGGACTTAATATGTTTCGTATGTTCTTAAAAACGTAAATGTGTTTTATTACTCTTGATACAGTCTGGTTCGTGTTGTTTTGCCAGCGCAGAAACATATCAATTTGAATATCTAAATATTTTGTACTCGAGGCGCATTCCAGTGGTTCGTAATGACAGCAATGTCTGGGACAGACACAGTTGTGAAGCATTAGCTGTTGTTGCAGTCCTAGGTTACTTCGCCCGTTTTTGTATGTAGACAGTCATGAATTTCGTCTTTCCTTTATGATGTGCTATATCATAAGGTGCTACGTTAGCCAGTCAAAGTTTTGTTAGTCCTCTATTCGTATCTTCAAACACTGAATCAAAAGAACCAGCTAATACTAGAAATAAAATATAAATAAAATAATTGTGTCATCAGAAAAAGTAGTGTGAGTACTTTCTAAATTAAATAAACAAAATAAAAAAGTTAAATTGCACTTCAATACAAAAAAGCGACTTTATGCAACATGCTGTATCTTGCAACTAATCTAATTATACAGTGCAGTTGTACATGCGCACATTGTGGAAACTATTAAACAATATTTTTTGAATAATTACCTTATTCTGTATAAAATACAAACTACTGAAGGAGATTTACACTCTTTAGGACCACCATCCAATAAACCATATGTCATATGAAAGATCTTTTTATGTATGGGCTGCAATCGACTCGACGGCGGAAGGGCTTCAATCGACTCAAGCGGCGTGTCATCACTGTTATTGTTTGGCTATTTTCGTGCTGTATCACTTTTTTACTGTATTATTATTTTGTTTGTTTGTTTATACTCTTTATTGTGAAAATGTCACAATGGGCGGGTTTATTGTCATATGACAATCTCTTACAAGCAACCCTACTATGACGTGTTATATGTATGTGTGCTTGTAACATGTCTGTAAGTGTATGTCTTGTTATTGCATTCGATCGACAGAATTGAAAATGCAATTCCGTTATTTTGATCCCAACGGAAAATGGTGACCCAGCCGGGAATCGAACCCGGGACCTTACAATGTAAAAACAGGCGACCTAACCACTATGCCACCGGGCCGTATTTTATTTTGTGCAATAAAAAATAAATAGTAATAATAATAATACACAGGTATTAATAATAACAAAAAATACAGTAATTTCTCATCAGAGGCCTAATAATTGAAATATGTATATAAAACTCAAATACCACTAAGATATAAAAGGTGATGTTCAGTTATTAAATATAACTAAAATATGCCTAACTAAATATGCCACTCTAAAGCTTATTGACTGGTGGGGCAAGAGCTCATACAAATAGTAGCATTCTCCTTTAAAACTAAGAATGCCCATGGAGACGAAATTAAGAGAGGAAGAGGAGAGAAAGGGAAGAACTGGTTACTTCTTAGAAATGTCTTATTTTGGAGGTGAGTCTTGAATGATTCTAAAGAAGACAAGTTTCGTATATTTTCTGGGGGATTATTCCAGAGATGATAACTTATATCTGCATCCAATCTAGTATTTTTTAAATATGTTTTTTGGATTTAGTTTCAGCGATTCTCCTTTCAATATTATTTCGATGTTCGGGCTCGCCCTTGTTCATAAAGAGAAATGTGCACAAGGGGCAATGGTGAGAGCCTTAGTTTTTTGCGTAGACTACCAAGTAATCCTTTTTCAATGCGGTTTCTAGGTTGTAAGAGAAAACTGACAGATCTGTCAATCAAACAGAATCTCTCAAGACCGGGAACATAATTTATTGGCAATTAATTACATACCACGTGGGAATTGCACAAAACTGCCAATTATAAGTAATCGTTGGACGATAAATAATGGCTGCAGTGGCTAAGTGGATGCTTTATGAGTCGCGGGGCAGACGTCAATTTCCGTTGTAATGACTGATCTGTGGAATAATTTGGCACGTTGCGGACAATTTTTCGGACACCTCAGCAGTGCCGGATTTATACTTTTTTTTAACTATAGTCTACTTGAATTTATGGAGCCCTCCCCCTCCTACCTATCTTAATCAAATGTATTTATTTACCTAGGCCTTTTTTAGGAAATGATCAATTTTACGATTCAAGTTGGTGGGTAGGTATTGAAAATTCAAATGAATGAATGAATTAGTAATAAAAAAGTGTAATGAAACAAGAATTACACTTCTTGAAAAACCCTGCCCCAGAAGATCCTATCCCATGTCCACGACACAGCCGCGGCATGGGAAACAGTGTCCTTTCTAGGTTCGACCCTCTTCGAGAAGGCTACCGAAGGGGAGTTAAACTTAGATAACGAGCGGGTCATAGTGACCCAAGCTGCACGGAACCGTTAGCTGTCTAACGCAGGTAGATTAGGTAGGATACAATACAGGTATATCTCTCGTTCATCCGACGGTTACCGTCTCCAGGCCTGGATAAAGCTCAGCTCACACTCACCGATGTGAGTTTGTATTATACGGCTGCGGAGCATGTCTTCCGGTCCTTTTCTGTTTAGCTTCTATACTTTATGTAGGTTTTCGGCATGATAATATTGAATCCGCCACTTAAGTTTTATTTATTTATTTCTTTCTTAATAAAACTTATAAAAAATATTAAAATATTTGACCTTTCTTTTGTTTCCAACGTTTTACAAAAAATGTTTAGCAATTTACTGAATTTAATTCAATTAAGTTATCTAAAAGTGGAGCATCGGGAGGAATAGGAATTCGAGGGGAATGGTCTGAATTATATACATACCATTTGTTTATTTATTATATACATGAATGTACATAAATAAATAGATACATAATTAGATATATAAAATAAATACATACATAAATAAATTGACAAAAAATTAAATAATAAACTCTGTACATTTTCTATGGTCCAGTTTTTTTTTCCTTTTCGTGGAACCCGCCTAGTTGCCTATTGGCACCATCTTCTAGGTGGGTATTTATAGCATCACGTAGTCAAACACTCAGGCGGTCACCCATCTAAGTATTGACCGCGCCCAACGCTGCTAATCTTCGGTAACAACGAGGAGAATCGGTGTTAACGTGGCTGCAGACGCTACAAATCTATTATATAAGCAGATTGGTTGATTGTATTAAAGTCTATATGGAATAGTAGTATTATATAAGGTCGTAACCTAGTAATATGGTTGATAATAAGGTCGTAAAATTATAGACAAGGTCATTTTGTGCATAATTCGTATTTCCGCGTTGTAATTTGAATGTTTGAAGAACTCAAATCGTTCGAGGTTTCCAATGGGTATAGGCTGTAGATGCTATTATTCAGGATTTTATAGAAGAAAGCTGTATCCGCAACCGTGCTGTTTAATTTAATGGCGTAGTAACTCTTCTGTAAAATTTAATCGCTGGAATTATACCTTTTTCAAAATATCCTATTCAATTGCAAATGAAACGAATTGCAGCGTGCCAGTTAAGCGACAGGCCATTCAGTTTTAAGGCTTTATGGAGATTGGCAGAACTTAGTATGAGTTTTATCATTTCAAGATCGGGATTTAAGTGAGAGCTTGATGAGAGCTTGATAACTTGAGAAACCTATAAAATGCATATAAATCGAGCCCTACTTTCTCTAACAAACGTTCATCACCGGTATGTGTATGACTAAGCCTCATCGTTTAACCCGACACAGTTAGGTTAATTAAACTTAGAGAGTTTACGTACCTGTACACGATTTTAAGTATCGCACAAACTCGCCAATTATAAACAATCGTCGGACGATAAATAATAGTTTAATGGCATAGTCGGTGCTTTGGCGCGGTCGCGGAACCACACGTCGATTTCCGTTAATGAGCAATATTCGATTTGGCACCGACTTGTTAGTCGCCAAACAAAAATATCACGAGCCGGCCTGAGGTCGCGTCGGATTTTCACATGGACGTGTAAAAGAGTCGCCCAGTTCTAACTCTTGCGCTATTATTGCAGTCGGGGTCAGGGGTGAATCGGGCATTATAAACAACTTTTATTATCGACTTGTAATTATTCAAAACAAGGTTGGAAGGAAAATCACGCAACGTGATCATATAAGAGACCTTTTTATTTTTAGCATTTATACGGCCGTACTACCTAGCATTTTCAGTACTACCTACTTCAATTCATTTCAAGATTTATTAAAGAAATTAAGTAGTGCGTAAATAATTTTGTACGGTGTGCGATGTTCTTCCGATCGTTCATTTCATAACTGCTTAAATAATCGTACAGTGGGTATATTGTAATTTGTAATGGGTCATCACTTCAGGTAGGTATAACAATATGTATTCATTTGTTCATCCTGGAGTGAGCGTAGAGACTTTGACACGAATACAGGCCAGGCGTAATTATTCAAAACAAGGTTGGAAAGAAAATCACTCAACGTGATCTTATAAGAGACCTTTTATATTTTAGGCATTTATACGGCAGTAATACCTAGCATTTTCAGTACTACTATTACAAGATTTTTTAAATAAATGAAGTAGTGCTTAAATAATTTTGTACGGTGTGCGATGTAGTTGGTGCGATGTAGTTCATTTCATAACTGCTTACTTAAATAATCGTACAGTGGGAATGTTGTCCCATCGTACAGTGGGAATTTATAATGGAATCGTCACCCCATGTAGGTATAACAATATGTAATCGTTTGTTCAGCCTGGAGTGAGCGTAGAGACTTTGAGACGAATACAGTCCACTAATAATCCGAATAACTAGATGGATTAACCAACTAGGCCGTGAGAGAACAAAGCATTATCGTACAGCACTGGCAAATTGATTCTGCAGACAGCCTCCCGCCCTCACTACCAGAATTTGACAGATTTCTCCGCTCTACAGTTTCGTACAGATTCAGTTTATTAATTCGGTAATTCAGTAACACAGATTCAGTAATTCAGTTCGATTATAGTAATTTAATTCGATAATACAGATTCAGTAATTCATCGCGGACCGTGGCGGCAAGATATCACGGGATCAGGTGGCCAACGGATCGCTTCTAAGGATAGATGACGCCAGATCAACAATTACCACGCTTCTTAGAAAACGTACGTTTCCAGAGTTTCCGTCGGTTATTCACCGGATGTGCGCACGAGATTTTCAACCGGATCGGAACTTCCCAGCAGTGCCCGAGATTTTCCCCAGATTAGACAGAATATTAGATTAGAAAACGCACCTGTCTATGATGCAGCGGTTACAGGGTTCGCAGAGTCCTTTCCAGGTTAGTCCCTCTTCGAGGAGGCTATTGGATGGGAGTTAAACCGTCAGTTGGGCAGGCCAGATGACATAGAGTTTGGCCAACGCAACCCAAGCTACTCGAAACTATTAGGAACCAGTGGAGAATAACGTCTGACCATCTGACGTTATAAATTATTATCTGCTACTAAAATTATGTATTGCTGAAGTTTGACCCTGGTTCTCTCAGTACTACCCGCGAATTAGGCGTTATTCGCGTCCGTTGGCGTTGTGGTGCAGGTTGCATCACTTGTGGCGCACAACACACGGCCCCACACTCTGGCAAATTGGCGCTCGTTTCACGATTATTCAATCATAAGATCACGTGCAGGAAGGAAACTTGCGTTGCTCGTCGTTATTCTTCTTGACGGCGGTAATCGCTAGGGCGGATTGAATAATGCATTTACGAAAGGAATCACTTTAGTTAATATCTAATACAATAGATTATCCTTACTTCTAATAGCTACAGATGACGCTCAATTTATTTTATCTGGACAAACTGACAGCTGGAGTCGAACCAGATGTGAATATATGTTTTTGTAATATACACTAAAAGTTAAAAAATCGGTTGTGTCACCATAAGACTTTCCTGTCAAGTAGCCAGGAACTTAATTCATCTGAATAATAATATCATAAATCCTACCACAACCCCCTCAATCCCATTATCGAAATCAAAATCGAAATCGACTTCGACTTCGACTTTTCGACTTTTCCGATGTCATAGTGAAAATTGAAGGGCTATTATAATTGAATGCTTATACAAAATTTTGAGTCTCTACCGTTGACCGTTAAGGAGTTGCCTCGCCGGGAGCCAACCCAGGGTACATCAGCCATGTCATGGTGAAACTTGGAAGTTGCTATCATAAATGAATGCGTATACAAAATTTTGGGTCTCTGCTGTGGACCGTTGAGGAGTTCCCCGTCGGGAGCCAGCCCTGGGTGGACGGATTTTAACCACAATCTTTTCAGATCATGCCATGATCAAATGATGCCTGCATGCCAAATTTAAGCTCAATCGGATGAAGCGTTTTGGCGTTATCGTCGGAGAATACACACAGACACACAGAAGTGCATTCACAACACTTTCCTTAAACAGGAAAGTAAAATCGGTTGTGTCACCCTAGCAAGTAGCCAGGGACTTATTTTATCTGAATATTTATTTCACAAATAAAGTAGATGAGCAGTTAGCGAAAATTCGTGTTAATATGCGACGCAAAGCAATGGAAATTTAAATTTAAACGCACATCTCATTCAATTTTTGTTTAGCGCATTCACAATACTTTCCCTTCTTGTCCGTTGGTGGGCCGGGAAAGTAAGAAACCAGTAAAAGTCACAAATTGGGAGGCACTTTGTAAAACTGTTTCTGTCCCTCATCCGCACATTGTTATTATTTCCACCTTTCGTGAAGAAAATTCGCTAAAGTTCAGCCTTACTTACTCTATTCATCTGACATTCAAGCGTTGGAGCGGTTGCGATAATTTTAATAACCTCTTTGAAAAATCAGGAAAAATAAAAAAAAGCTTTTCTCGGTTTAGACAATTACTTATAAAATATTTAAGTTGACTTCATGATAAAGGCGCGTATCGGAGAGAAAATTTGTAATTTGGATATTTAGAGCCACCGAAATCCAGTCGACTATTTCACCTGTTGAGTTCCCGGGGTCTGGATTAAATCTCTCGTAAAAGTGGATTAAATCTCTCGTAAAAGTGTATAAAATCTCTCGTAAAAGTGGATTAAATCTTTCTGAAATACTTAGCAGTACCTGAAATCAATAGAAATCGCTTCAACGGTCGATTACCAAAAAAACATGGACTTCAGAACTTTCCCGGCAAATAGCTAAGAACTGATTTTGTCTGAATATTAATTTCATAAATAAAATCGATTAGCGCCATCGGAAGAAACCGGTTGGGTTTGTTTTAAAAGTGCCTCGGGCAGCGCGGTTCGTTTATCAACTAAGGGCGGGGTTGGGCCAAGCGCCAACAAATGGCGTTTTTCGATGGCTTATTAGATTCAAGGATGGGGCGTCCAATTTAGCGTGGAACATAGTAACAGGAGATGAAACATGGATTTACAGTTAAGACTACGAAACAAAGCAGCAATTCACTATTTGGGTCTTTCAAGATGAGCAGAAGCTAACCAAAGTGTCTTCTTCTTCTTCGAATCTCTTCTTTTGTTTATGAAATAACATCAATGCTGATTAATACACGTTTGCTCTCCGGAAGTGATTGACCAATCCTGTAAAAGCAACCGTAAATGCTGCCCAACCTTGCGCCATGACCATGCCAGCTCTCAGACGCCCAGACAGAGAGACGAAATTTCGAAGGCGAGAAACATAGAGTTCATGAGCCATTCTCCATGCAGTCCCGACTGAGCAGGTTGTGACTTCTTCTTGTTCCTAAAAACTAAGAATCAACTACGCTGTTAACGATCTTCATCCCCAGAAGATGCTGTCGATAAATATGAAAAACACGTTTCGAGGAGTCTAGTCCACGTTTCCGTTTACGGCACCACGAAGTAGTGGAATGAATGTTATGAAAATTGGTTTATACGTATAAAACTGTAAACCTCACGAAAAATATTTTGAAAAACAATAAACTGATTTTTGACCATTCATTGTATTTTTTTCTTATTAATTCCAGAAACGTTCAGTGTAGCCCTCGTATTTAAATATTTTCTTAAGAATTATATTTTTTAAATCAGTAATTTGGCTAAACATTGACATGTTGTTTTTATCTGAAAAGTCTTCGTATTGTGTAAGATCTTACGTTGTTTATCTTACGATCTTGTGTTGAATCCCATTACGAGTATGCAATGAAAAAAAAAATTATTTTGACTTTATGTTCATGGTGTCCCCGATTTAATGCCGCGAGTATCTATGTGTGTATATTAAGATGTTCTCTTGTATTGATATTACAGCCAAATTAGATAATATTTTCTGACTCATGGTTGAACACCAAAAGTTAAAAAAAATCATTAATTTTAATTTTGAAAACAATCTTTATCGTTTGCTACTTCGTTTGCTATTCGTAATGATATTGTGATATGCAAGTTTGGTCGTTACGTAGCCAAGGGTTAAAAGCAAAAACTAACAGAGCAGAGTCGTGTATCCCTGAGAATCAAAGAAATCGTATATTTTTTATTGAATATTGCATTTTTCCCTAAAAAAAAACGCCTTTAAACATTCGTAGATTTTCTTCTATATAAGATTATTCTACGCAAAAAACTAAGTTTAAAATCAAGTAATTTTTTTTCGGGTTAGGCCTTTGGTATCGAGGGAAAGCATAATTTATATTTAACTTTCGAAGGGCAGT
Organism: Micropterix aruncella; assembly: GCA_944548615.1. Taxonomy (NCBI): domain Eukaryota; kingdom Metazoa; phylum Arthropoda; class Insecta; order Lepidoptera; family Micropterigidae; genus Micropterix; species Micropterix aruncella. Next base: position 22,951,024 of record OX155962.1, read on the forward strand.
TTCTCTTATTGTTCTGCGGTTGTATGGAATCGGTTGGAATGACATTTCGATCGAGATGAATTGTAATATTCAATGAGAATGTATCATTAAAAGATGTATCATTAAAAGATTAATTTTTAAAAATCAAATATTTTTAAGCTATTGCATAGCTTTTATCGGCCATAGCGGCGACCGAATGAAGAAATTTCTTAACGAATATTAATGATTTTAAACTGATAATTAAGTCTAAACGAGTACTGCTTACGATTCGAAAAAAATATATGTTAAACAAGAACATTTTCCTAATATTCTTAGCTTTGATTATTTTAGATTTTGTTTATATTACATAATGTAATTAATTTGTGAAATTAGGTCTAACCGAACACAAAAACGACTACTACGCAAATACTATCTGGCGTATTATTATGAAACCTGCACCATTTTAAAGATAATTTAATTATCTATCTTTTTATCTACGATTTTTTTCGAATAATCCGGTTTTTTTGCTTTATCGAATAAAAATCTAGCGCTCTATCGGAATACGTTTAAATTATTCCGAATCATTTGTTTCCGCAGCCGCAAATGATTCGGAATAATTTCAACGTTTTCCGATAGAGCGCAGTTATCTGATATTAGAAAAAATAAAACAAATAAAATAAATAAATAATTATAATTGCATAACTTGATAAAAATGCTATGCAATAGCTTTACCGCGGCAGTCCCCGAGTGCCACACGTATTTTTTATTTTTTTATTACGATAAAACATTACCTGTTAATTTGATAATTATTATTGTTTTTTTTTTTGTTTTTATAAAGGTTTATCTTAATTATTTGATGGTGATTATTTTGATTTTGATTTTTTATTATTTTGATTATAATTTACTTGATTACTTATGGTAAATGAATCTAAGGTTATAGTTTTTTATTATAAATCAGCAACACGGTAATATATCCAGTGATAAAGAAAACAAACATTTATTATTTATGTATTTACTAAAAATATGGGCAGTTGAGATGAAATTTCATGTTTTCAGGTGAAACACATTTTGCGTATTTGTAGAAACGACCTGTGACTGTTATGTTTTTGCGAAAACCACTGAATACTCACGGCATAAGACTATTATTAAAAGAATGGAATTTGGGGTATTGTAGCCATCACAAAAAAATACACCATAAAGATCCAAATATGAATTGTAGAAAAAGTGACAAGTGTTGTTTTTGTAATTAAACATTTAATTTATCAACTAGAGTTGTCAACTACAACGGGCGAACCCGTCACCTCAGGAAGTTTTAACGAAATGTACGTTCTCCCGTGAAGTGAACGCCGAAGACTTAGGACAAAACAGTCCACCGTCAAGCTCCGCCACGTGCCCGTAAGAGGCCAACGCCTTATCCGAGAGATAACCAGGTATGTTACATAGCGGGCTTACACTCTCGCCCTTACTTCCATTACTTTATGAGTTCGAGGTCGCGACTCGATTTATCACTACGATTTACGGAGTTCTTCATTACATGACAAGGTATTTCCGTCATTAGTCCTTACAAATAGATAATAGTAATCATAATAATATGCCATTTCCAAATATTGTTGTCAATCCAAAGACATACTGCAACTGTTCATAATACATAAAATTATACCAAAAAAATATTATATACACAACATTTTTTAAAAGTGCATCAGCCATGTCATGGTGAAACTTAGAACGGGCTATCATAATTAAATGCGTATACGAAATTTCGTATTTGTGCTGTTGGCCGTTGAGGAGTCCCCTCGTTGGAAGCCAACCCTGGGTGCAGCAGCCATGTTATGGTGAAACTTCGAACAGGCTATCATAACTGAGCGTATACATAATTTCGTGTCTGTGATGTCGGCCGTTGGGGAGTCCCCTCGTCAGGAGCCAACCCTGAGTGTAGAATCAGGTCATAATTACCTCAAAAAATGCATTGTCATCGGAACTGAATTAACATGTAAATTTTCAACTCCATATGATTATATTTGAGGATTTCTCTCAATTCCTCATGGATCCCATCATCAGAACAGGATTTTGATAAAAATGGGACCATTCCGGAAATACATCCTTTCAAATAAAAAAATAATGTTCAAAATAGGTTTGTGAGGGACCACCCCTCAATAGACTCCAAGTTATTCGGTGTGAGGTGGTGGTGTCAACTTGCGGGTTATCTCCGTATTAAAAGTCGATTTGAAGTGTATCAGAAGGTATTTATTGAGAGTTCGATATTGCCAGTTTGTAACGCTTCCCGAATAGGATATATTGACGCGAATGTAGTGGCTATCTGCCTGAAGTTACGAGGATGTATGGATGAGGATTGTACTTGTGCTCCGAGTATCTCGTACTGGGCACGGCTCGAGTCTGTGGGAATGCAGACTGATGCGTCTCCCCTCGATAAGGAAAAGGAAGGAAAAAGGTAACCAAGAAGCCGGACCCGTTGACTCGCCTCGTGAGAGGGGTACCGGGTATGCCGTCGCTGTCTTGGGGGACGTGATCACTCGAGGAATGATACTTTGAACGTATTTTCGCAGGTTTATATAGGCCGAAGTAAAAGTATTGTTTCATCGTGCTGATTCATCGCTGTACGAGGTAGAATAATAGCTGAATTTGTATCAGTGCATTTCACTGGAAATCAATGCATTTGTTGATTGCATGTAACGATACTTACGGGTCGTTACATGTTCATAAATAACGGAGTCCAGAGGTAACAAACATTTTTAAAAAATACAACCATATTGATAATCTCCTCCTTTTTTGAAGTCGGTTAAAAATATTGTTATACTGGTCGATGACTTTCATAACGTCGAGAACGGAAAGTAGGAAGACCAATAGAAATACTCTTTTATGCATGCGATGGGATACTGGGGCAGAATTCACTTCAAGAAGCGTTATTTTCCTGTTTTAGACCGCCAAATAAACATACATCAAAATCAAGCTTTATTCATAGCAATCAACAGTTTATGAACGGGGCTATTTTCCAGTACAATACACCACCTATAGAAATACTCACTGTTAGGGTTGCGTTTCAAAGCTTACACATATTGGTTAGGCGAAGACTGTGAATTTATTTCAATATCTTCCAATTTCATATAACCGACTAGATATGTTACTAATTAAATTTTATTTACGAATCCTAAAAACCATCACCAGTTTAGTTTTACAAATACATTCAAAAGGAATGATTTAAAGACGAATTATTTAACGATCAAAAAGTCACAGAATCAATATGTCGAAGTTATTGAGCGGACTTTTGAGTTTATTGCTTTTGGTACATATCTGAGAGACGCTGCACTGGTATGCCGGTTGATCGCATCACACCGCGGAGCATCGCGGGCGTCACAACGATAACCGGTTGTATTTCGTGTATATTCGTGTCTAAACAAATTAATAATTGGGTGCGAGCTCACTCATTCATAAATTTGCTTTCAGGTAATTTTAAACAACTCATATTCTACTCCTTTGGGAGACTGGTCGGTGCTTCCTGTACATTTTAGTTGTCAATTAAAATGACTCACGCAAAGGCAACGTTCTGTCAAGTTAGTAAGTAGACTTCCAGAACGACCTTTTACCGCACTGCTGAGATTAAAAACTTACCTCCCTACTTCATGACGAAAGGAAAATTGAATGACAGAGTAATCATGCACGTCCGTGAGGAGGAGACTAACAAATAAATATATTAAAAGAAATAAAAAACACTACTGCCGTTACAAAAAGTGAACTACTGTAAAATTATTTTTATTACGGATTTTTTTGAAATATTTGAGGTATATGTATTAAGCTATTGCATAGCTTTTATCGCGGGCCTAGGCCAGCGCGGCGACCGAATGAAGAAATTTCTTAACGAAAATTAATGATTTTAAACTGATAATTACGTCTAAATGAGTACTGCTTTCGATTCGAAAAAAATATATGTTAAACAAGAACATTTTCCTAATATTCTTAGCTTTGAATATTTTAGATTTTGTTTATATTACATAGTGTAATTAATTTGTGAAATTAGGTCTAACCGAACACAAAAACGACTACTACGCAAATACTATCTGGCGTATTATTATGAAACCTGCATCATTTCAAAGATAATTTAATTATCTATCTTTTTATCTACGATTTTTTTCGAATAATCCGTTTTTTTGCTTTATCGAATAAAAAATTCGTGCGCGACGTTTAAATTATTCCGAATCATTTGCTTCCGCAGCCGCAAATGATTCGGAATAATTTCAACGTTTTCCGATAGAGCGCAGTTATCTGATATCAGAAAAAATAAAATAAATAAAATAAATAAATAATTATAATTGCATAAGTTGTTAAAAATGCTATGCAATAGCTTTACCGCGGCAGTCCCCGAGTGCCACACGTATTTTTTTATATATACAAAGTGTTTTTACTGCACGGGCATTATTTTAAAGGGATGAATCAGTACAATAAAGTAAGCAACTTTTGACATTTTTCTTTTGAAAAAAAAAACAGTTTAAGCACGCTGCGTCATCAAGCGGCAGGCGGCAGATAATATAACGAATAAAGGCTATATTAACGACATTTTACCTACCGCTAGATAGCGCTTCGTGATCACAGCTTTTCATAGTAATAAATAAAAATTAAAAAAAAAAAACAAATAATAAAACAATAAAAAAACATTTTGTTTTTTAGTATTTTTTCATTAAAAATATCAAAAAATGCATATTTCGTTGTTGTGAGTCACCCAATTAAAAAAATACCCGTGCTGTTAAAACACGCCATATAGATACATAGGTATATATTTTCAGAATGCACTCAACCAGGCCTTTCAATTGACACTAAACACGATATATTTATTTTAATTTATTAACATTTAGGGATTCGGGCATTTAGACAACTATTTACTTTATATTTTGATAGTTAAGGTACCCATATGACATAACGATTCCAACAATACCACATATCTCTAAATCAGTTTGAGCGTTTAGAAGTTATGGTGGAATAAAGAAACGGAAAACATACATATATGAACCCTGAACACTCCTTTTTTGTTGGGCAGTCGTGTAAAAATAAATTGAACCTCTAAACTGTTGTTAACATACATATTTATCGAATGATTGGCTGTTCGTAGAAACACTTTCTTCATGAGTGAGAATCAGAAATTCAGCTAGGCTGTTTGAGCTAAACACTTTAATTAGTTTTTTTTTCTGTTTTTGAACTCAAAATAATTAGAGGCTAGGCTAGCATTTAATAATTTAAACGAGCTCTTTTTATATTTGATTAGTTTGGCAAGAAAGGAGAAAGGACTTTTTTTGACCTAAAACGGCAAAATAAAGGTTTTTTATGTGTTTCGTATTCATCCTTTTTTGAATTTATTTATAATTTAAGTTTACAATCTATTAGTGCTGTTTATTTTAAAACACTTAAAACCGCGTATTCAGAGGGAGGGTTGGGGGCATTTTCAGAGTAACCCGGGTAAAACCCCAAAGGGAGAGGGGGAATTTATACCCCCTGTGACTTAAAGAACCCTCACTTATTTAAAATAACCCTGCGCCCCTGTTTCATACAACGAGAGTTGTCAACTACAGCTGGCGAGCCCGTCACCTCAGGAAGTTTTAACGATTAGACGTTATGTCTCCCTGAAGTGAACGCAGAAGACTTGGACAAAAACAGTCCACCGTCAAGCTCCGCCACATGCCCCTAAGAGCCAGCGGGCTTACACTCACGTCCTTACTTCCAATTGCGATCAGATTACTCCAGTCTCTCGATTGGTTACGAGTTCGAGGTCGCTAGCGCGGTCCTCTTCCTTACGAAGCGGTGAAACGGTGAGTACCGAATCTATCGCGGACCACGGCATCCTTTGCCCGGCTGTTCACCCAGGATCGGGTAGCCGATGGTCGTTTCAAGAGCAGTCGCCGTAAGGTCCGCGATCACCCCCGCTCTATATGAAACAGTACTGCTCCAGACTCCCCCGACTATTAGTCAGAGGGCACAGTCGATTTGCTAACGCCGCACGGTGCGCAGACCGTCCAGGAGCGCCAGAAGGTTGATTCTTAGGGGAAACTAGCCCTAAGGCCAGAGTCCTACCCGGTCTCACACTTTATGCGGGGAGGCCGCCGGATGGGTGTTGAGCCGTGAGTGTGACCAATCCTGACCAGAATGGGTCTTCGTGGCCAACCCAACAAGGGCCCATTAGCTCCCCCCTGTTTCATACAACGGAATTTGAACTTCTTAGACTTTTGTGTCTGCAGAAAACATCACCAACTCGTCTCAATCAATCTCCACTGTGATAGCAACTCACCCGGATATATTTCCTTTCAATAAATATCTATTATTATGAAGCCTATTCAATTATGGTTATGGATACTTTATTATGGAGAGAAATTCCTACGGACTTCCTCTTTTCATAGCCATTTTAAAGCTTGTTTCAATACGTTTGCAATTGCTGCAAAGGAATGTAGAAACTATTTACTACCGGTAATCATTGGTATTATGAATCTTCTAATACATCTGTTAGGTTATCAACTTGTCTATTAGTATGTAGACTGCTCAGGTTACACAGAAATACAGTATATCTTCGATTTGTGTTAGTCTTCAATCTTCGTCAGTCTTGTAACGATTTCTTAAAAGGTATGGTGGGAGATTCAAAAATATATACAGAATGTTTGGGAGATAAATCGACACAATTTTTGAGGGATTGGGGAGGTGATTTGCTAGCTTTTACCTATAGAACCTACATATGTCCAAAATTTTCCCAGTTTTTTTTTTATTTTTTTTATTATCCGAAATATTGCGGTTAAGTCATCATATGATGACTTAATGTAAATATGATGACATATGATGACTTAAACGTTATTGTTAATGGTAGTAATAGCACGAAATAATTTGTGTTTTATTCTGTAATGTATTTTTTCTAAATAAATTATTATTTGATACAAATAGATGTGTGAAAATTTACAATTTCTAAATTAATTATTAAATAAACTAAAAGTTATTTTGAACTTAGTTTTATTTTTAAGAAATCTCTAGTTTATACCCATGGGAGGCTACATGTAAAAAAACATTTAGTATTTGGTCTTAATAGGAGATACTAGTTTGTAATAATTAAGCTGTAATAGATTTTATTAAATTTTAATTAGAATATGATAATCTAATTTTGAAGTTTATTTTTTTCTCGAATTCTGTATTTAGTAATCAGTAATTATATCAGAATGGGCTCGATCACGTTTCTTCGTGAACTAAAATCGGAAATTAGTTTATGTGAACAAGACAGGGCTATAAGTTAGAGCGGAATGTTAAATGAGCGGTTATCACTTTTTCGCATCAAAACTATCCACCGAAGATGAAAAAGTTAAATCCTAGACCGCACGAAAGGTGTTAAAACTTATTCAGAGTAACACTAAACTTATTCATAAGTTCAACTGGTAGTTTTGGTGCGGGAAAATCGACGATCGTTCATTTCATATTCCTCTTTAACCTATTGCTTTGTTTCGTTCGCTTGAACTAAGTTCCAATTTTAGTTCACGGAGAAACACAATCGGGCTTATTGTTACTATATTCGGTAGACATCCTTAATGACAGGTAATCTTATTATAGATAATTTTAACCAACCCATCTAATAAAGCCTCAATGTTTTCTTATATCGCTTCTCCTACCTACCAAATCGTTATCACGGAAATTGGCCAATATCTCGATATAAAAAGCGACCGGACCCATCTTGATAACGCCCGGCGTTAAACAGCGATAAATATTTTAACTCGCCATGTCAATAACCGGCTAAAACATGGATAACCTCGGCCTGGGTCTCAGCAGCCACGACCCGGCTTGCCAATAATGAGTGGATGCATGAACTGGTTTCGCATTCTATTTCCTCCTAAACCCTTCTTCTTCTTAATTAAGTATCGTGCCTGTTATCTCGTGTTGTCGATTCGCAGAATGCAGCACTTAAAAGACTGAGAAACTACGTACATCTATACTAATATTATAAAGAGGTAAAGTTTGTGACGTTGTAGGAAGTAATCTCTGTATCTACTAAACCGATTTTAAAAATTCTTTTACCAATAGAAAGCCACGTTATTTCTGAGTGTCATAGGCTATGTATTAATCCGAAAAATGAAAAGACTTTTTCGTGAAGAGTCGGATTTCCAAAGGAAGTCGGAAGAAACGGTCGAACGAAAACGTTTCTAACGAACGGTGCCTTAACAATGAGAGATATATGATTAAGTTCTAAAGAAAAGTTGTAGAGCTTGATAATACCTACAAAAAAGTCAGCGACACCATATGTCTAACTTTTATATTAAAGTAACAAAAAGTAGTATTTTATATTAAAAAAATAATTTAAATCGTTAGGTCATGTTTATTGGTCATATTATCAACAATTATAATTTATTATCGAAATAAGTAAATTAATCGTCTCAAGTGTTTAAAACAAAAGACTTTTCTTTTTTACTGCATATAATTTCCCTTTTACTGCATAAATAGTTAAAGAGATAATACGCTCACAAATAAGACACTCACAAGAATACACTCACAAATAACGGTATTATAGTCAAATTTGCATGCAAATACATACATACATATGCAGTAAAAATATAACCCTTCTTTTGGCAGTCAGGAAATAAATCATAGCACTCAGTACTAACCGAACCACACTCATAATTTCATCACAGGTAAAAGTTTTACCGCCCAACGAAATGGGCACGGGTAAGCTAGTACATAATAAACATTAATGATGCTACGAGATTGTTCGGAAATTGCGATAATCTAAACACCAAGCTCCAAGCTCGAAAAAAATCAGCGACCAGACTTTTCCAAAACGAAGGTCATATCAAATCAATTGGCTCATATTAAATGGGTCAAACTGTAGCAAGTGGTTCGATCATCATTGACGTAATGGGCCCCTATAGAAAATGTACGGATTGGGGTGATTGTAGTATTTGAAACTCTCTTAGCTATGTTCTTTCAGTTCTCTTTTAGCTACATATGTTATCATATAGAAAAGTCTTGCGGAAAGGACGCAAGTCTTGTTTGTTCCGCGATGTTTGCGAATGAACGTCCGAATTTGTTAGAGTAGTACTGACTTCTATTCTTGCACTCTGGTATATACATTAAGCAGCATACTTTGTCATTTGTTCTGCATGTCTTAACACATATTTTACGTTCAAAAAATATATTTTCTATTGAGATAAACTCACATAAGGGGAGGTGGGAATTGGGAAAGGGGGGGGGGGGGTCATATAAGTAAATACAATTTTATGTGAATACACGTTCCAATCAGTGTCATACATATTATTTAAATATATTCTTGATATTATCTTGAATACATATTATTAATATTATTTATCTTTAAAAACAAAAGACTGGTCGATCAACAAAGGTTCGACCACATTACAACACGACAAATTGAGGACCGTTTCCTCCATTTTTTTTCAAAGGATGAACATTTTTATTCCTAAAACTTTTTAATTTAATTTAAACAAATAACTGTAATTTGTTAGGTCGTTTGTAATTTGTAATTTGTTAATCAATAAATCTAAATGCATAATGATAATTATTAATACAAATCTTAGTTATAAAAGCTTCTTAAATATCTTAGTTATAAAAGTGCCAGTTTTCATCAAAACGATACTTTTGCAGTAGTTGTATATTGAAAAATATTTTTTTGCAGCTGTTGTTACGAAAAACAGATATAAACGAAAAAAAACAGAAAGATTAAAAATTGAAACTTTAAATAGACAAACTATGTAATAAAACTACAAACGCTGCAAATTAGGGGTCTCCTCAGGATGACTCTTATCTTGGTTTTCAGGACACACATATTTATTATTGGCACATATAGGAAACCAAAATTTATTATATTTAAAAAATACCCAAAATGAAATAAATAAAAATAATCAACAAAAAAATCTAAAAATCAAATAAATCCAAAAATCAAAATATTCAAATCAAATAAATCCATTAATAAAAATAATCGAAATCCAAATATTTAAAATAAAATAATCACGTTGCAAATTTATAAACAAACGAAAAAACAAAGTAATTATATTATAAAATAAAATCAAGATTGGACTGCTTTAATAATCAATTGCAGTATTTAGGGACCCCTAGCCCTGAATACTGCAATTGATCTTGAAAAAATCTTCTATGGTTATTTCAAAATTGTCAATCTATTATTAATTGGATCCTCGTCTCTTATACAAAACAAATGACTTCAGTATCTTGTTTGGGTCTCTTTATTATTATCTCGTAATATTTCAGTGTATTAACATCTTCACAAATGTTATTTTTAATTTATCTTTAAGACACAGAATTAAAGATTATCTGTGGATGATGTATCATTTTAAAAAACCACATTTTGCACTCCTAAAGAAGGTTTTTGTGTCGTTTGCAAGAAATTTCTTTTAACTGATGTCTCCGGCTCCGAGAGAAGTGGATGAAACTATCAGAAATTAATGTTTCATGAAACCACAAAAAAGGTCCTCAATTAAGAATAAGAAAATTATAGTAATTAAGATATGGTTGTAGAAAAAGTATAATATCTAGTAATCTCCATAATTATTTTTGCATTTAAATTGGTTATAACAAATCTACGTGTGCCAATTATGGATAGCAGCATCATACGCCATCTTGATGCGTCTCGTGTTATGTGAAATAAGCAGCGGAAATGACAAAAAAGATGATTTAATATCTTTATCAATTGAATTAATGGATATATATCAAACGGTGCCCAGCAGCGCAACGAAACGAGTTTCTTTACTCAGCATCAAACGGCCGACTTTTAATTAAAAATGTCGATAAAATCGACTGCGCATTCGTCGGTCGATAAGCGACGTCGATATGTCACTAATTGATAACGCAAACGCGAGACGAGTGACAGGTATTTTTGGGGCTCGTGGCATAAATCCACACTCCGGCCACCAGATAAACATCGCACCATAAGTAGGTAGTCGGTATCGCCGATAATGCATTCTTGGACACCGCCAGTAAGAGAGGTACGAATTTATGGCGAATCCACAGCATTACGATTGGATTGATGCTGAGCGATTGTAGAAATTATTAGCAGGGTACAATTCATGGAAATGATATATGTAACGACGTGCTGTAGAAATAATATTACTGTCCATTCCCGAATTTAAACTGTGTATCAAAAGCTACAGAAACCTAGATCAGTACGATGAAACAAGACAAATAAGTTAATAGTAAAAACACATTTATATACACATTTACATACATATTTACATACAAAAACACATACACATAAATGCGTATACAAAATTTCGTTTCTGTACTGTTAACCATTGAGCAGTCCCCTTGTTGGAAGCAAACCCTGGGTCCAGCAGCCCTGTCGCGGTGACACTTAGAACGGGCTATCATAATTGAATGCGTATACAACATTTCGTTTATGTGCTGTCGATTGTTGAGGAGTCCCCCTCATTGGAAGCCAACCCTAGGTGCGGCAGCCCTGTCACGGTGTCACTTAGAACGGGCTATCATAATTGAATGCGTATACAAAATTTCGTTTCTGTGCTGTTGACCATTGAGGATCCCCTCGTCGGGAGCCAACCCTGGGTGCAGTAGCCATGGCATGGTGAAATTTAGAAAGGGCTATAATAATTGAGTGCGTATACACAATTGTACGTCTGTGCTGTTGACGGTGGAAGAATAGTTTTGTCGGGAGACGATGCTGGTTGCAGAATCAGATCATGCTCACCATAAAAATGCATTATCATCGGAACCGAACCAACGTGTTAATTTCAACTTCATAGGATAAGAGCAAGTGGTTCTATTTCAGCTTGCAACATTTGACCTAAACAAACATATCTACTATCATACATTGCAAGTTAAATAAAAGTTTATAAAAACACTAGCAACAGAAACGTAGTAAGAATATTTATGAGATAGGAAAGTGAGATTTATTTTAATTTTTATTTAATTTTTACTTTTATTTTAATTTTTGTGAATTTATTTTGTATATTATTAATACATATAAATACGTATTAATACAATAATAAATATATATTAATTTTTATCATGTTTTAAAATAAAATAATATTGACAATTTTCATGACATTTTCTTACGAATGTTTATTAGGTAATAAGGATATTTCTGTTACATTAAGTATGATTTTGTTTATTTATATAAATATAATATTATAGATTTCTTAGGATAATTTAAAAAAAATTGTCTATATTGGAACAGGCGGCTGCCTAGTTAGGTTAAGACTTTTGTATATTGAATGTACTCATAATTTGAACTCAATAAATAAATAATTTGAAAAAAAATAATTTGAAATGATCTATAAACAAACATATATAGACAAAGACATCCAAATGCATGGGAAATGCAAGAAGATTGCACTGATAGAGAAAGATATTAAATATAACGTGTACGAAGGTTCATCAATACACGATGATAAACTAAGTAAAACAACATGTAATTAAAAAAACAAAAAAAATCTTTTAATATACGCTTGAAAACATCTAGCAGACGCCCCTGTAAATAGTGATTTTAATCAAAAGATTTGGAGGTAAACAATTTACTTGATGACTGCTCTTACTCCGTTTTTCTTTCATTTTTGTTTTAACGCTTCAACTGCTTCTATTTAAATAGACGTAATTGTGTCGTTTAATTTTAAACTCCGCCAGATATTTTTTTTTTTAATAAAGTCCTACGTACCAAAAAAATCATTTAGTTTCGAACTATGCCTGATTCCAAATTATTACTTAAAAAAAACAGCACTAAATTTCAAACTCCGTTAACACAAGCGTTATGAGTTTTCAAACGCGCCATATCCGTACAAACCACTCACAGCAAAGTAATCATCCAAAAATTGTCATGTCGAATCTATTAGCTCCCATGTCTTTTTTGGCATCACAGCCTGAAGCTAGTAACAAAAGTAGTCAGATACTATGCTTATTTTACTGCGTACTATAATAAACTAAAAAAAATATGCACTAGTAATATTACTAATCAAATATTGTATTAATTTATGACATTTTTAAAGAGATACATTAGGAGAAAATTGATCCTAATGGCAAGCAGATATCCCCCCTGCGCCAACCCCCACCAACCCCCCCCCCCTTTGATAGTGACTGTGTCAAGTGGCTATGATCACAAATGTAGTATTTCCTTGGTATATTATTTGTGTCGCGTATATATGAGATATTCAAACCAATGTCGTTTCAATGTGGTTTCAGCCCAACAACGATGCATCTGTGTACCGAATTTAAAATCTCTAAGTCCAATATTTCGAGAATCAAGTATGACTAGCGTGCCCCCCCCCCCCCCCCCTGGTGGACCGATTTCTACCACAATCTTTTAATTTTTGCTATGATCAAATGATGCCTGCATGCCAAATTTCAGCTCAATCGGATGAAGGGTTTAGGCTTTATCCAATCTGGATCTATAGACCAATCTGGATCTATCGGAGATTGAAATTAGACGACACGTATCTTCCAATAAAGACACAGGAGTTGTTATGGTCATCTAGTGAAAGCGTAACAAAACCAAGAAACTTTTTTTTGTACTGCGTATTAGAAATGCCTACCATTTTATTATTCAATTACATTACTTATGGGCCATCCTGGCATTTTAGCCGTATAGTGGTATCTCATATTTAATTTTTACACCCCGCTATACAAGTTCCAAGAGACGCTATAAATTTAATTATCCTTATCAAGTGATGGCCGATTTATTACCAATATAAGATTTTTATGGATCTCTTCGCTGGGAAGGGAACAAATTTTAATCACGGTAGTAAAAATTATATAATCCTTTCACCTACACAAGACCTTTCGCATACTGCAAACGCCGATCTAGCTCCGACTTTGTAACATTTACTGGGGGCAGTTGCGAGTTAAAATTTATTTGCTATTCCGAACGAAGCCTCATTAAATTCTAGATTAACGGGTAGTTCAAATTATTGGACAGGAGATGAAAATGCATAAAAGATTTCGTGCCTCATTCTCTCGATAAACGTTTCATATCGCGCATGCCTCTACGTGTCCACTACCGTTAATGTCTCCCATACTCTCTCTGTGTTATCTTCACATTCAGCCACAGTCACACGTGACGTATTTGCCAACATTATACTGTGCAATCGGCATCCACTATACCGGGAAACGCCATTAATATGGACACGGTTGGTTTGCGCGGAAAACTAATCGTCACGTCCACCATTACTATGGATCTATAGATACATAGATACATGTCATACTGCGTCTTCCAATGCCAATTATTTGTAATAATGTGTAATAAAAAATAATTCGACTTCTATATACAATAAACAGTCCGTTATGTTCTGACCATATTTTATATACACACACATTTTTTTCCTTTTTTTTTTACTTGTCAGGATTACATCACCCCACTAGGTATACGCCTGTGTTGGGGTGATAGATATACAGTGCTGTGGTATTTGCTAAGCCTGTGCGCCTTGCTTGTTTCCGTCTTATAAGGACCAATACAAAATATAAAATAACAGAATTTAATATTACATAACGATTCAAAGCGAAACAGCTGCATACTGTTATGAATGTCAATCCGAAGCATCGTTTCGATCAGGGTCGTTGCTTTTCCCACGTCTGAATTGATTTCGGATGACTCTCCTTCTTAACAAATAATCGCAGAGATGCAAAATCGCTTTATTCGTGTATATGGCCACTAAAGACATTTATTTGAATTTAGTCTCTCAACGACTGCAGCTTTTCACGCTTCCCTTGACAGATTTATTATGCATGGCTGGTCCTTCCTTCTCACGTATATTACGGATCAAGGAGAAATTTCATCGGTGCAGCCCGTCAATCGACTTTTCTCAAGAATTATTCGTCGCACATCTCTGATTTTCTGGCTCCAAGAGGTATAAGTTGGCATTTCAACCCTCTCTATTCTTCGAATTTCGGATGAGGCTATTCTATATTCAAGAAACATTGTAAAGAAATAATTTAATCAACGTGATTTATTCGCTGTTTTCGCTTTAATTCGTCTCTATTGGACTGGTTTTATTTTGCAATAGGTTTAGCTTAGCTTTTAGGTAAAATGGATGGGTGAAGGGTGAGCGTTCCCTGGTGGCAAAGGGACTCCCATTACACTTCGAAAGCACAACCATGCATTTACCAATCTTGCATTCAATTACCATTCTTGCACATCGTCGCTCATCCATTTACCAATCATGCACATCCATGCATTTACCAATCTTGCATTCAATTACCATTCTTGCACATCGTCGCTCATCCATTTACCATTCATACACATCCATGCATTTACCAATCTTGGAGGTTTAGATTTATTTATTTATTTAAAATAATTAGTACGCAAAAAAACTCTTACAAATACATTAATTATTACTAATATTTTTACATACAATCTTATTAGAGAATAATGTGTGTCCTATGTGTAGTCCGCACCATAAATTAGTTATTGCATATGTGACGTTTAACTGACGACTCCCATAAAAAAATCAATATAAAACTATTCAGTAGGCGATTAAATTACATAAAAAAGCAATAAAAAGAGATCCTTGATAATTATAATAAAAGGAAATAAAAATATTTTATTTTATTTTATTTCATTTATTTAGGTAAGGTAACAGCATGAATTTATAATTAGATACATAATTCTTAAAAAACATGTTTTTATGCTGATTACGTCGTTCGAAATGATTTGAAAAATATTTTACAAACGAAATGATGAAACAAAATACATCGTTAAATATTTATTAGTTGAGAGAAAACGGATTCCTCTCGCACGGAAACAGACGACAGTCACCCCGACGCGTTTGTAACGCGAAAATGTAACTTTGCCGGGAAAACTCATCGCTCAAGTCGAAACGGCAAGGAATCATCCCCTCCCCCCCCCCCAAATTTTGAAATACGTGTAAACTTACAACCAATTTAGAATTAAAAGTCTAGTTTCTCCAAATACTCGATGTATAAATCGATAACTATCGGCGATCCGGGACGGCATCTTTTTGTTACTTCGTCGATTTGTTTATAATAATCGCCGCTTCCATCGAAAGTGGATGGATGTCAGACAATCGGAAGGTATCTTTTTCGTATCTCGGATCTCCCCGCAAAGTAGCGTTTTCTGCGTACCGCTGTTTTGGGTTATTGAACTGTGCATGCAGCGCTGTTTCGATCTAAAATGTTTTCCCCAAAATCGGCCGACGACAAACAAAAAAAACATTGGCCAAAAGGAGCGCATCTTGGCGAACCGTTCGATCGTCAGCGCGGCCGCTAAGAAATCGAACCTCGAACGGGTTGTGTTTATCTAATATTACTCGTCGCAGAAACGTATAATCAGGCGGCGGGGAACACTAGCACACAATAATCATCCGTCCCGCCGAGATTTCGTTGCGAGTCTCTCTTTTTTCCGTACGGGCGGCCCCTTGCCTCTCTTTCTCCGCGGCCGATTTAATAGTGGCCGCCGCGCCGTTGTCGGGGGCCCCTACCAAATTATAAGGTCTATAGACCAGGGGTAGTCAACCTTTGTAGTAAGAGGGGAGCGGTTCGGTTTCTAATGGTTTCGTACATCTTGGGTGGTGTTGGCCAAACTCTATGACATCTGGCCTGCCCAACTCGCGGTTCAACTCTGATCTGGTAGTCTCCTCGTAGAGGCGCTTACCCAGTCAGGGCCGCTGTAAGCCTCAACCACGGCTGTAACCCTGCACTCGGAGGCAGTTGCGATCAGAAGATCGCGGATTCAGGGGAACGCCTCAGGTGAAACTGGGCGGTTGGTGCACTGTCCGTTTTGCTAGACACGCTGCCCATCCGGCTAATGGGTCATGGGAGCTATTGGACCCTGTTCCAGTTTGGCTAAGATCCAGTTGTATAGGGTTGGTCAAACGCACGGGTTAACACCCATTCGACAGCCTCCAAACATGAAGTGCGAGCCAGGGTAGGACTCTGGCCTACGGGCCAGTTCCCCCTAGGAGTCAACCTTCGGGCTCTCTTCGGGATTTTCAAAAAAAAATGTTTAAAAAAAATCTCCCCTTGCTTGAAAGTAATGTCCGATGCTTATTTATTAGTTAGGTTGACGAACTTCTCATTAATTTATAAGGTTTATATAGGTACTAAATAGCTAAGAAATCCGTAAGAATTAGCGAGTTGTACCGATGGCTGTATTTGGCTGCGATCAGATTCATTTGAAAAGCTAAGAGTACCGATATATTTTTAATGGTTGGTGTTATGAGTTTGCTTTCAATTTATGTCTAGTTGCTAAATATGTACTATATCCTCACCTAGTATTAGTAACACTAATGGTTTCGGTTCCCGATATAATGACCTGACCAGCTATTAGCACTTATGTATATTAGTAAATAGCATAGCTAATTGGAAGGTACTCATTTATATATAACGAGTTTTAAGTGTTTACCAATTAGGTAATAAATTTCTGGAGAATTAGAAAACGAAATTGAGACTTGGTGCATCTCGTCTAGATGGTCGGTCATTTCCGTTTCCCGAAAAGTTAACATTAGGTAAACATATAACCCCTGATGTCTAACATGCGTGGTAT
Organism: Micropterix aruncella; assembly: GCA_944548615.1. Lineage (NCBI taxonomy): Eukaryota > Metazoa > Arthropoda > Insecta > Lepidoptera > Micropterigidae > Micropterix > Micropterix aruncella. The sequence goes on from OX155962.1 coordinate 22,968,482, forward strand.
TGGCTCCTAATGGTTCCGCGCAGTTTGGGTGGGGATGACCTAGGTTGGCCCCAACATAGTTTAACTCCCATCCGGTAGCGTCCTCGAAGAGGGACTTAACCTGAGAGGGAATACAATAAAAACCTAACCGCTGTGAACTCTGCCTGCGGCTGCAACATGCAGTTGGAGGCGGTTGCGATCAGAAGTGCGGTTTTGAGGGAACTGGGCGGATTGCTTACCAGGCTGTGTCAGCCACGCTTACGCAACCCACCGAGTAACCGGGAAGATCTGGAGACGTAAATTTCCCAGAGACAGGGTAGCTGTTAACCTGGCGCCACCTATCTTTAGAAACGATTCGATGGCCGGCCGATTCCAAGTGACCTTGACGGGCAAAGGAAGCCACGGATGTGAATTATTAAATGTAAAATGAATTACCGTTAGCTTCAGGTAGAGGCCGCGCAAGCGACTTGGACCGGAGAATAAAGAAATCCGTCTAAATCTGGTTGTAATGACGCGATATCGGCTTGCTGGGTTGACTTCTAAGTGCCTCGCGGCATTGTGACTCTTACGGGCTGTTGGCGTACCACGACTATAGACTGTGTTTATTCACTCCATGGGATGGAAAATGATATGATACCGATTCAATTACCTGGGGTGACGGGTTCGCCCGTAGTAGCTGACAAATTCAAACTGTCCAATATACGCATCCAGACTCCCCCGGTAACTTACCGTTTACACAGATGCGACCGCCTAAGGGCTGCCCGAGGAAGTTCCCCAGACACACTGCAGATCACAACTGCCTACAATTTCAGGCTCAAGTGCAGAAGTGTTCACTGAGGCCATCCAAGTTAGTTCTTATTTGAGGGTGCTACCGCATGGTAGCTGAACCAAGTTTTGGTCCGACCAACAAACATGTACAATGAATTATTCGGCCTTCGAAATTGTACAATGATCGTGATTGCAACCAAAGAGAGCAAAGTTTTGCATTGCCACTTCGTCGAGCTAATGGGCACGTCACATGTCAATGGTCGGTCACACTCACGGGTCAACACCCATCCCGCGGCCTCCACGCATGAAGTCTGAGCCCGGGTAGAACTCTGGCCTGAGGGCCAGTTTTCCCCAGGAGTCAATCTTCTGGCGCTCCTGGACGGTTTGCGAACCGTGCGGCGTCAGCCAACCGATTAAGCTTTCCGACTGACAGACGGGGGAGTCTGGAAACAGTACTGTTTCCTATACAGCGGGGGTAGTTGTTCACCTTACGGCGACTGCTCTTAAAACGATCATCGGATACCCGATTCCGGTTTAACAGCCAGGCAAAGGATGGCTTGGTCCGCGATAGATTCGGTAGATACCGGTTCACCGCTACGTAAGGGAGAGGACCGCGCAAGCGACCTCGAACCCGTAACCAGTTGGGAGACTGGAGTAATCTGGTTGCAACTGGCAGTAAGGGCGTGAGTGTCGGCCCGCTGGGTGACTTACCTGGCTATCTCGCGGTAAGGAAACGGCTGCTTACGGGCATGTGGCGGAACTTGGCCGTAGACTGAGTTGTCCTAAGTATTCTGCGTTCACCTCAAGGGAGTCAGAACGATCAAATTTCTTTAAAACTTCCTGAGGTGACGGGTTCGCCCGTTGTAGTCGACCGCTCTAGTTTGTACTTCATCGGCCAAACATCCTGACGATCGACAGCTGCTCGCAGGCCGTAAGTTGGAGACCCCTGTCTTCTATACTTTTTTGGGCCCTCTTATTCCGAGTAGCATCCCCCCCCCCTCCTACCCCCCTCCACCGCCCGCCGTCGAAACAATTTAATTAGCGGTAGTCATGGGCGCGTGTGAATCCACGCGCGCACCGGATAACCCCTCAATCCTCTCTCCCGCTATTATTTCCTATCATTATAATAATAGAATCGACCGATATTATAATCCGGCCGATCGCCCGCTCTTTATCATCATTGACCGAAATAAATGATATACACTTTACTATTCATTATTATTAAATCTTTGGTTTGGAATCGAGGACGGACATGTGCGCCTTCTGGTGGCTTAACGCATGTGCTATTCTTTATAATCATTGGGTGATTTAGATTTAATGACGAACAGAATGATATGTCGTATTATTTAAGTGCTTTGATAGACTCGCGACTACCGGGGTGGGCTACCGATTTCACAGTTCATCAGAGTCAATACCATTCAGTAACGGCTTTACATTTCGATAATTAAATATCTGTTTGGTACAATGCGAGCGGTTAATCGTGGTAAAAATACTCGTATCTTCTTTGCGAGTAACGTGTTGAGTGTGTCCCAAAAGAACACTACATTAGGCCAGCGTCAGCATGACTTCCTTGCTCTAAGACTCGACAATAAACTGCAATAAAACAAGAACAATAATTTAAAAAAATAAAAAACACAACCGCCGGTACGCAAAGAGAACTTTTGTATATTATATAATTATTACAAACAATTTGTTCGCACAAAATACCACGTCTCTATCGAATAGAGTTCTTCATTGAAACGATATTCGTTGAAACAAAATTCAATTTACGGATGCTCCGTCACAGCCCCGCCCCATTGATGCGAGTTACCTCTGCAAACATTCAGTGCTTAGAAACGATTGCGCAATCTATGACAATCATGGTGTCCATACTCTACTCGATCAGACCTTTCATTTGATTATGAAAACGATACTTACATGTATCCTAAATTATTAACATTTGGACGTTTGGACAGTTATTTATTTATCATTTGGACAGGACAACCTACCCTACATTTTGAACGAAAAGCACTCAACGATTACTATAGTTTAGCCGTAGCTAACTGAAAAAACAATTCGCTACGACTCATAAACATAGTTCAAAGGCTCAATTCGCAGTTCCTTTAATAATAAAAAAATCGGTTTATGATAAATTTGAAGAAAAAAAAAACAAAAAGTTTTAGTGCACGAAATAAAAGGTTTTAAATTTTACTTGCACGTAAGTTACTTTGTTTGAAATATATTTTTTATGTATGTATATATGTGCATAGATGTATAATGCAACTACAAATATTCATTCATTGTATGTATGGATTTAGTCATAAAAAAATATTTTTAAATATTTTGAATTTAAATAATCATAATTCCGTCCTAACTAATGTGTGAGTGTATGACTGAATGATACAGTGTGCGTTAGTCTTATACAAGTGTGAATATTTACAACTTTTTCCGTATAACCGAACGTAATGCCAGTCAGCTCTAGGAAAATATCTTCACGAAAATATCAGCATTCCTAGATACGGGCGTCTTTGCTGTCAGGTATGCGATGAGCCAATGTTTTTTTTTTTTTTTTTAATAAATTTATTCATAGAAAAAGATACATTTTTTAAAAAACTACAATCTTGCCAAACTGGTATACAGTTTGTTGGCAAGTTACTCCTGCACGATTTATAATAATGTTTGGCGAATACCATAGCCCTTCAGCTCTAAATTTTATTGTCCGTCATTAATAATAAAATAAATAATTAATAAATACAAATAGTAAGAGGCCGTCCACATATTACGTAATCACGTTTTTGGGATTTCTGACCTCACCCTCCCCCATGTCAACAGACGTAATCAGCGGCCTTACCCCCTTCCCCTCCCCCTAAGTTTACGTAATCAACCGAATTTGCGGAAAATGTGAAGAATCGTGAACCCAGCGTTTGTAAAGTGTTTGAATGTACTTTATTAATTCAAAGTAATTAAAAAATCTCAAACTCTTTGGTTTATTTTACATATCCCAATCTTCACACCGCAGTGGCTGTAATAACGTCATTAAGGGGACATGATACCTGAGAGCAAATATATCTTGAGGAATTTTAGTTTTATGAGTTTTTAAAAAAATATAAGCATTAATTTAAATAAGGTTCTAAGTGAATCCCTCGATAAGGAACCAATTTAAAATTTGGACTCAAAAAAGTTGCTCATTGCCTTGGAGATTAATGCTTTAAACTGACTTCGAAAACTTTCAAGCGCGTTTACTCTTACAATGTCAGCGGTGAGTGTGTTTGTTTTATTATAATTTCATTATATTGACTAGTTAATTTTCTAGGGCAGCACTTAGCCACATTTTTTGTTTAGGTCCTAAATTAATTACAATTAATTAATACCTGACAGCGGTCTGAGAGTTACGCTAAATATGCTCTGCTATTATCACCCTTATACTACCACTACGTAGAGATAGTTATTTTGTGCTAGCGCTGTGATTGACCGTCTAGTGTTTGTCTGGTTCCCGGCGCTAACGGACGTGGAATCTACGCTTGAGGCTTCGTCAACGCTAGATTTGTATTGATCAAACCCAACAAAATTGACTCCGCCTATTTTTTCGCCTATCCGCCCATTTTGGATATTTTTCTGAGGTCTCATGTCGCCTTAGAGAAAAAAAATATTTAAGAATGCATTTAAAAATGCACATTTAATGTGCAGGTTTCGACCAAAAAAAATGCGATGCGGTGACCAAAGTCGATTACTTAATCAGGACTGGCACCCCCTCCCCTCCCCCTCCTCGTAATTGAGCAAAATCCTCAGCTTTAATCCCTCCCTCACCCTCCCCCTCGGTGATTACGTAATATGTGGACGCCCCCTAAGAACTAAACTGATATTTATTCTTTAAAAATTCATAGATGTGATTGATCCAGTTCTCCTTAGAATCAGCCACTGCAACTGCAAAGGTATACAAAACAGCATCGACTCTGGCGAAAAATACCAACGGAAACAGGCCATGCACTCAAACCACAAGCCTCGAGTTCAAATATTTCATCTATTTAGACAGGCATCTTTATGATGCGTCAGATTTTTGGGTGAGCGCGTTGAGGCGGTCGCGGTTCAAAGGTCGCGGATGTGCGGCGCTTCCATGGAAGAAGGAAGCGGCTCTTGTGTGGGCTCGGGCTGATTGATTGAACACCGGCCGCGGATTATCATAATTCAAAGGCGGATAGCGTCGCTGCCGATGATTGAGAAAAAAATATGATTACCGTGCATCTGTGGGGTCCGCGCGAGCGAATTATACACCGTGTGGCGCCCGCCGTACTCTATGGGTGATTATTTACAGAGTGTGAATAGACAGACATGTATAGCGAACCAGCTTTTGAACTTGGCTTCTTTCGACGAAGGTTGATTCCTCACCGTATAAAATGTATTCAATAATTTTTTTTATTTTAATTGTTTTCATTACAGAATCTGCCTAACTAGGCCGTGGCTTGTACCAAGATCGATTCCATGCATTGCTATTAATTGTTTAGTACTCCCATATAATCTATATATTATATAAAACAAAGTCGGGTTTGTTCGAACACTTATAACTCGAGAACGGCTGAACCGTTTTACATGTTTTTTAATATGTTGTATGTATTGGTCTCCGTCCCGAATAGCAGAATACCTATTAAAAAAATCGGTTGTGTCACCCCAAGACTTTCCTGACTAGTATCCGGGGAGGTGCGAAAAAACAGCGACATTTTTTACTCTAGTACCCCAAATTTGTATGGCAGGTACCCCAAACGTTGGTCGTAAGTACCCCAAAAACTAATAGGTTCTTCCGATGGTTAACAGAAGCTTCTATGCCAAATTTTAACTTAGACAGATTAAGCGTCTGGGCGCTATCGCGGAAACAATTTTTTCGCCGGGAACCCCAAATTTGTATGGGAGGTACCACAACCGTAGGGCGTAGGGACTCCAAAAACTAATGGGTTCCTCCGACGGTTAAAAGAAGCTTATATACCAAATTTCAGCTCAATCCGATTAAGCGTCTGGGCGCTATCGTGGAAGAATACATACATACAGACATACAGACATACAGACATACAGACATACAGACAGACAGAGATCGGTCTGGAAATAGTCTCAATCGTCTCAGGGAGTCTCAAAATATATATTCCCATCTTCATCTCAAAAATTTTTTTTAGCGCGATCACAATACTTTCCTTTCCGATAGGTCGTCAGGAAAGTAAAAAATTGGAAAATTATCGAAAAATTAAAATAAAAGAAAAAACATTTTCCCATACAAAAGTGTTTTTCTCATGGTCAGTTGTACGTGGCATGTTTACGTGTCGGCAAATCATCCGCTTTACTAGTTCTTGTGCCTGATAAAAAAAACAAAAAATGTCGTACATCACAAGGTACTTCAATGAAGAGAATTAAACCGAGTGCATCCCATGCTGCACAATATGTAAATAGTTTAATTCAATTATGTCTTGCTGACACGCGATTGATATACTTAATTTTCCTACTTTTATATTTCTTTTTGTGTTATTATCTTAATAAAGTAGTGAACTTACATAATATTTATATTGTATTACTTTCATAAAATCATAAATTAATTTCAGCTAATCTGTAACACGACATTCATTGACTGATGGGCGATACGAAGTTCGCCGGGTCAGCTAGTATCAAAATAAAACACACAAAATCTAATAAGTAATAAAATAAATACTTACATAATAAAATAAATGTCGAGACAGCATGACCATAGAATTTAAAATAATATAAGTAAATGTTGGAAGATGAAGTTAGTAGGACAAATAAATAATATAAAATGTATTAGTATGAATGAGAATAATAATATAGATAAGTTTATTTTAAAACTTAATTTTCCACCTCATTTCTCTCCAGTTGAATTAATGGTTCTGTAATTTTAAATTTAAATAAAATTGACTTTAAATTTCTGCATGTTTTTATAGATTCTTTATGTTTATACGTTAGGTTTATGGCTTAAATAATACTACCTCTCTGGATGTAAGTAATCAGTTCTTTACCCTTTTTCCTTCGTCTCTCAAGAAGCTCTTTGCGAATTCTATTGAAAGAAGAGTTCAGCAATATCTCACGAGGAAGTCACCAGGAATAAAACCCATTAACTCCAACCGATCATACGTGGTATAATCGGTTGGAGCTAATGGATTTTATTCCTATACGGCCATGATCCAGGCGACTATTCTGTACATATATAGTGCTTATTTTTTAAAATAAATTACCTGATAACTTAAATGCGATTAATAATATTGATATTTTCGAGAGATCCGTGTGTATCTGCTTCAAATCAACATGTATCACGACATATTAAAATACTTGAAAACGGCATCGTACATACCAATATAATATTATGTAAATTTTTTTTTTTGGTAATTTTTGTATTTTATTCTTTATCTGGAATTATTTTGGAGTAATTTACTGTGTAATTATTCTTTGGTAAAATCCTACTAATATTATAAACGCGAAAGTTTGTATGTATGTATGGATGTTTGTTACTCTTTCACGCAAAAACTACTGAATGGATTTTGATGAAACTTTACAATAATATAGCTTACATATCAGAATAACACATAGGCTATAATTTATAAAGATATATGGTTTTCTATCATCATTATCACAATTTTCCATCACCACGCGGGTGAAACCGCTGGGCGCAGCTAGTGAGTAATATAATTGAATTTTGAAAATTGAACATTGGGTCCAATTGCGTTTCTATTATGTTAAAATTAAGTAGATTTAAAAATAAGTAGGATTAGTGCGTGCATTAAAATAATAGATATCGCGTTTCTGACAGATTTAACACACGTAACAAAATCTGCGACTTCGTTCTGTGTCTATGGTAATGCACTAAAAAGCTGACAACACAGGTTTCTCGAAACGTCAAAATCGGCGCTCTGAATCCATTTTTCGCGGCAGGTTTGTTTGGCATTTCTTTTGATCCGAATGATATCTTATGTGGCGGTGTTCTAACCACCTTCTCGTACTAAAAGATTTACAGGTTATAATGACTGAAGACGAATTTTGTTTGAAATCGAAACGTATAATACACTTAAGTACGTACCGTTGTCGTAATGTTTTCGATCTCCTTTGTAATATCCCAACATACGGGAACATTTCAGCGAAAACGGCAAATTCGTACGTAAAAATACAAGCGTCACACACTAAGTCGCATCGAAAACGCGCGTTTTAAAATTGTCACGTTCAAGCCGGTTTTTATTCGGACAACTGTCAATTTTTGAGAAACGGAATAGCGTTTCTGCGAGAATGAAATAAATTTAATACAAAATGACTGACAGATGAATCGCAATACCAAAGTGACTTAAATTTTTTATTAAGAATTTTATAATAAATTTAACGAATTTTTTTACTTTATTTTAAACCGCCGAAGAAACGCAATTGTGCCATTGAGTACTTAATTGAATTGAATTTAATTTAATATACTTGGTAATTCCTACACAATTTTAATGGCTGTAATTAAAATAAATACTCATTATTATTCTCTATTACTATAGTTTCTTCATTAAACTTCCTCCTCCTGGGCATAAATTAGTCCTTTTTTTACATTTTAGCTTTTTCGTATTATTATATGTTTGTAAGGCTGTAATGCGCTCATCTATATTTTACCGAAGGTTAGGTGTTGAATATTGCCAGGTGGCTCGCATTTTGTTAAAAAATAAGCGAATAAAAAGATTTTATTATTATAATTATATTCCGTGGAAACATTTCTTTAAAATTCCTTCAGCAATTTATCACTAGGATATCCAGTACTACCTCGAACGCCCAATCGACTCATTTTGACTGCTCAGCCTAAAATATTTAGGTTTCATGTAGGTACTTCCTTAATAGATATTTCATAAATGAAAAATATTGATTATAAATAGGATATAAACGAATTTACCGCGTGAAATTTGTAGCACTCGACGTTTCCTACTTTCCTCGCATGATCCGGGAAGCCATCGAAATAAGAAAAACCCCGAACTTCAATAGAGACGACGGTTACATACTCTCTTCTACGTGGAATCCTCTTCTGAAAATGTTCGCGCTGCCGAACGCCGAACGCAAGGATGTAAGACAGGATACAGTGAGTGTAGTGTGCAAGACGGATTTTCGAAATTCGCGCGCTCCGAGCCCGGCCCCCCCACCACCGTTATAACCTACGCAGTGGCGGCAGCGGTATACGGCCTACCCGCAAAAC